>VYXH01007215.1:273317-312347 GCA_013397275.1 Burhinus bistriatus | reverse complement strand
TTTTTTTTTTTTTACTTAGTGATAGTTTGACATTGCTTGCAGTAGAAATAAGCCTTTTGGAATTTGGAACATCTTGTGTTTATGCACCGATAGCCCTTTGGAGTAGCAGTCTGACAAGTATGTGTCCTGAAGCAAGTTCTTTGTTCTGAAATGTTGGAGTGTACTGCCAGTTCTTAATTTCTTGTATCTGTCTGCATGGTGTCCCTGCTCTGCCACTCTTCTGCCTGCCCACAAAGGTTAGCATCCACCCAGCCCATAAAAAGAAGTCAGGTTCTTCACCTCTCCACATCTATAGCAGTGGTGAAATCTAGTTGAGGTATCTAAACCTATTGGTTTGTCAGGCTGATCGGGTTCTGAATTTGTTGACAAAAAAGATCCCGGAAGCTCTGTGTATTTGAAGGGAAGGAGAGAAAACTGCAGTGCTTTGGCAGAAGTATCACATGCTTGCCATGTGCTCTGTCATTAGGCACGCTCTGATCTGCAGAAATTGGTTTTGTGATAGAGGGTATTGGGTTACTGAGTAATATGGGGTGGTAGTTCTTGCAAAATATTTGTTCTGGCACTTTTAGGAATAAATGTTTAAATTAATGACGATTTGGAAAGATCACACAAATGTAAAATAGTTAAATCTAGTGTGGCTTTATATAGTGCTTCAGTATAAATTGTCTGAAAAAAATTCCTTTGAAAAGTAAACATATTTTCAAGTTAACCTTCCTTCCCATCTTCATGTAGTAATTTTCATAAATGAATAAAAAACTGTATAGAACCAGAAACTTGTGATTAATAATATGAGCTCTAGTGTATCATGATAAGGAAGACATGAATCGGGCAGACTTTTACAAGTTTGATACTTAGCACCTCCTTTTTATCTTCTCAGGGCTGCAGAATGGCAGCAATGACTTCTTTCACTAGAGCGTGCAAACTTGATAAACCAGACTTCAAAATGATGCTCCTCTATGCCCAAAATACAGGATACAATATTAACAGAATAATTCTTGATATGCAGAAAAACTTAATATCAAATGATATTCAAGCAGTTAACTACAGGACAACCGCAGCTTTATCCTGAGGATCATGGGTATCTTATGAACTATTTGTTTATGTTTGGTAGCGTTGGTTGTTTACAGTCCTCCAGCATGTTGTCATCTCTGATTTCTTTTTCTTTTCTCTAGATGGAAAACTCACCTTGTAAAAACAGGTATTAGTATGTAATATCATTAAACAAAGGAGATTTTGTCACGGGGAGAATCTTTAATGCTGGAAGTCGTGTATGCTGACATTTCCATCAGAGCTGAACTTGTCCTGTTTTGCAGTGACCTGTTGCAGTGAATGAAATGTTGAGGCAGCAATCAAAAGTCCAACTCTGCAATCCTTCATCTTCTTTTGAAGCTAATTGCACTAAAGTCTTTGTCCCTTTTCAACAACAGGTGGAGCTGTATGTGTCATGTGGCTGCATATTTTGGATATCACTCTGAGGGCTGTAAAGCCGTGGACTTCACACCCAGGTAGTGTGCTCCAGTGTGGGCCCAAGAGCAGAGCTGTCAGGTGTGCGCCGCTGTGAACATCAGACATGCTTGGACAGGCTTACGGCAGCATGAGGAAGGGGTCAGCGAGATTTGCAGTTGCAGATTGCTCTTTTCTGCACATGTAACCACTTGCAAATATTGAGTCATTTACAATCTAATTCTGTGTTAATGAACAAAGACTGGCTTACTGATGTTATGCTGCAGTGTGGCCCTCAAAGTCAATACAAGGGAAACAGCTACCGATTTTCAGTTAAAGTAATGATATTTTATAAATTGATTATTGATTAAGCTGGCATGATAGGGGGCTAGTTATGGCCCTGTGATAAATGTCTACAATTATGGGTGCCTTTATTGAAGGCATGATCTGAAATTTAATAATAGAGTTCTAGTAGGTTTACATAAACTTGCAACTTGATTTAAATTATCAGGCTGATCACAAACAGGTCCATAACACATCAGTTCCTAGACTAATGAACCATACATCCTTGTCGACTTTAGTAATGTTTTGACAGTTTTTGCCTCAGTGCCTTTGAATTACAAGTGTGTAGAGATGTATTGCTTACTGCTACAATAGGTCTCCCTCAGGATATGGTAGGTCGCATTTGCTGAATCTGAATTGGTTAACTAAACAATGACAACTTCTATAATGCTTTAAAAGAAGGTTACAATTGGTTTTTATAGTTGTAATTGCAATTTTTTTTCACAAGGAGAAAGATATTAAAAGAATGACATTTTTCAATTTCATACATTATTTAACTTTACTGAAATCACACTTTCAGAGTTCTTAAAATATAGAGGATTTATATAGCAGTGTGATTAATTCTAAGATGGTAGAAAACTGCTGTTGATCCTCCCTTCACAAACAGAAATGCAAAATAATTCAAGTTTTAAAATCAGGCTGCCTTTACCTTCTCATTAATCAATGTATTATGGAAAACACATGCAACAACTGTCTTATATCATTTACTTGTTTGAGTTTGTCCTATCAGCTCTCCTTGTTTAGTATAGGTATTTTTGATAAATAAGATTTGCCCCCCCCCCCATGTTTTTCTTGTGGAAAGTTGAAAAAAGTTGAAAAGTTGAAAAAAAGCTTTTATTGCTGTGTGTTTGATCTTTTCTATGAATTTCCTATTGTTTTCTGGAGTTCATAGGAAGCAAACCAGACAAATAAAGGAAGACGATTTCAATGAATGGCAGACGATATTAGTATGAAATGTCAAGATTTTCTTATACTTTTCTATTTTCCCCCATTTTGGAATGAAATAAACTGAGGCTTAAGTGAATCTTAAAACCTAAACATTAAGGTCAACCCTCTGATGAGGGTGGATTATTATTTCATGTGTTTGAAACATTGCATTGCTTTATCACTGTATTGCGGAGGGAAAGGCAAGGCTGGCTTTATTAAATGTTGTGACCTCCTGAAATGGAGGCTCTGTAAATTTACCCATACTGTTTCCAAGTACAGAAGCCCTGAGGAATGTGTCTTTTATGGAAACTTGTGAATCTTATGTTTCCCAGGATGTTTTCTCATAGTAGAGTCATATTTGAGTGAAGCATGTTACATGTTGCATCATCATTTGGTTACTCATGGGAAGATTTGGGAGTAAAGATCTTGAGTACCGCTGCCTTTTGTTCATATCTGCTGACATTCACAACCTCTGAAAGGGCTGTTGTGGGTGCTGGAAAAAGGAAGGCTGCTGCAAGGGTGGTGAGGGTGTTACACGCATCCACTCTCTTGTCTTGCTTCCTTGTGGAAACAGAAATGTAGCATGGAACCGGTGGTATTCTTTGTTAAAATCTGTCATATAAATTTCAGAATAGGCATAATGGCCATAATGCAGACCACAATCCCCATTACTGCCCATTATGAATGTGTTATTATCTGATCAATAGTTCATCATTGTACCTTTGGATTCATTATCAAATACTACATTAAAGCCTTAAAATTTTAGTTCATGGATCATCACCCTTCAGAGCTCTCTGACAGTCTATTAAGTAAACGCAGATAACTCAGTCTTTAAAAATTTGAATAATTTTTTTTTGAAATGACAGTGTTCTAGATGGAGAATCACTTATACTTCTTCAGCCTCACTGCAGTCAGGAAATATGTGTGTAGAGTTAAAACAAGTCCTATAATATCCTGTGAACAGTAACAAATTTTCATAAATGGAGCAAGATCCAGGCTGGCTCTTATGTGTCCACACAATAGAGGACAACAGAGAAGTTTTCTACAGTTTGTATGTGTTAGTTTAAAATTATTCTGTTGTATTTAGAGCCGTGGAAGTGTCAGTCCTGCTGAAGCCATGCTGGATCTCTTAAGAGATTTTTTGTGTTTCTTCATTGCACCGTGTGCCTGATGCAGGTCAGTGTCTGAATGGTACAGAAGAAAAATAAATACCTTAGTTCTCCAGCTCTCTTACATGCTTCTCCCACTCATCTTTCCTGCATTTCATTTTATGTTAGAGAGAGCTTGCAAAATGTATAGCATAGGGAGCTTACAAGGAAAACCCTGTTGGGCTGAAGACTTGTTCTTTGTTTCTCAGCCCACAGAGATTTCCTGCTCAAGGGCATTTGCAGTTAGATTTAAGGACCCCCCCTACAATGGAATGGTAAACTACTCAGGTTAACCAATTGCAGAGATGATGCAATGTTGGCTTTGTCCTTCTGAAAAGGGATTTTTGATATTGCTTACTCTGTAAGAGATTCAGCATCCTGAGATATTGTTCAGTTATGACAAATAATTGACAAATTATTAAACTAAAGAGAGGCTGTAGATGCATTCTAACACAGATGACAATGCGGTGCACGGGTTGCTGCACTTAGACAACCTGTGTGATGGTTGATTTTTTAATTTATTTATTTATTTTATTTTTTCCAGTTTCCTGAAGCTTTCTTGCCTATCTTATGATCTGTATACTTGTCATAATTTAAATAATGATGAATGACTCCCAATTAGGGGCTTAATTCTTCAAATAGCATCTTTATCTTTCCTGTGCTTGATGGAGTTAGGACCTGGGAGGAATCCTTTGTGGTCTTTTCACAACATTCAGATGATTGCAGTCATGCTGTTGACAAAAAGCATATGCTCTCACTTTCAGAAGTGGCTTTTTACTATGTAGAAGATAGCTTGTCTTGCTCTGATATCCCTTTGACTTCACTTCGATGAGGAAAAAAAGGCAAAGTAGACAGCTGAGCTAGTTTTTGCAAAGATGTATCTCTTTGTAGCAAACATTAAATCTCGGGCCATTTTAAATACATTTTGTGCTGTAGGATGCATAGATGTGACTACTGTCACAATAATTTGTAGCTTGGGAAATCTGGTTTTCATAGCTGATAATGTGCATTAAACAATTCTGGTAAAACTTGGTCTATATTGTCATTGTGTTATGCTACTAATAGCACGTATTTGCTTGGCAGCTAAGGTAATAGCTGAGAGCTGGATCCAATCGCACAGCTGGTCTGTGCCAGGTGCACATCCTCCATTGCGAAGCTCTCAGTGGTGCTGGGGTTATCCTGCGTGCCTGGGGCCTCTCCCTGGTTCTGTCATGCTACTTGCTTGTGGGAGAATATATTTCTCTTAGAAGAAATTGCAGAAAACCTCTTTTTTTAAAAAAAAAAAATAAAAAAAAAAATCAATCAAAACCAACCACAAACAAACAAACGAACACCAAAAAACCAAACAAATCAGCACTTACGTGGTCTTGTCTGTATTCTTACTGGAATGCAGAGAGGACACAGAGAGGGCTGCTGGAGTGACCAAGCGTCATATGAGAGTGGGCTAAAACACACAGAGGTGCTGAATCGTGGCTGTGGGGTGGATACCCTCAGCACTTTAAGAACACAGATTCTTGTTTCAGGCTTTTCTATATATTTGGCACCCTTTCATCATTGTGCTGGTATTATATAAAATAGTTCAGTTCAATTAAGTATCAAAGCAGAAAAAGGTAAGTCAGAAACTTCAGACTAAGGAAAAAACCCAAAATCAAAAACCTTTTGTTGTTGCAGTTTTCTTGTCTTTAAGGGACAGTGACCCTGCCTAATTCAACAGTAGCCTTCAGATTCTTTTTTTACTGTGATTTTTCCCTCCCCTGCCTCCTCCCCAGGCCACTGTTCTTAAACTGCAGGTTATTTTAAGCTTATTGCTTTTAAATTGCAGAGCATTTAAGCCATTACAGGCATGTAGAATTAGCTTGGACAGTATTGAAGGTCACACTATAGAGAGCTAACCTATAATAACAGTTGGATAGTCTGCTTGATAGTCTTTTTGTCTAGCTAGCATATACTGATTTTATTAACCGGTGTTTATTCCTTCCTATGCTGGCAATTATATTCCAATACTTCAATGCTGATATTTTAAACCTGTATTTTTTTATAAACATTTTTGTTTGAGCAGACATCAGATTTATTTGGTTACTCTCATCTAGTCAAGTTTGAATGTGTTTCACTTACCATAAATCTTCCTTGAAATTAAGCTTCTCTGTTGTTTGTTTTGTAATGCTGTAATAATCATCGACATGGTGATAGATGAACGAAAACACTGGAAGCATAGTCTTCATTTATTACATGAAATTTGGGAGAAGATGAATCTGGACAAAGAGATGCAACTCATCCTAGCATTGCAATTTTTTCAGTTAATGGTAGTATTAAAAACTTCTGATATTGTAGTAGTTCCTTAAAGTTTTCCTGTATTGCTGTTCCACAGGGGCTGGCAGCACACAGATTGGCAGTAGCTGCCTTTGGTTTTCCTGGTGAGCAACAATGGTGTCATGTATAAATGGAAATATAGATGATAAGAAACATGAAAGCAATCGCTTTTTTCCACTTATTGATGGTAGGGTCTCAGCTAGAGTTGTGTTCACTCTCATGCAATAACCCAAGCTGTGGCTCCAAGCACCGCATGCTTTTCAGTTTGGAGAAGAGCTTACAATATTTTCCATCACAAAGTTTAAGCATCTTTTGATTTGTTAGTAGTTATTAATTATAATAAACTGTTTTCAAAATCTAATTCAGATCAAAATTTTACAATTGGATACATGTCTGTAAATAACATACGCAATTGTTCAAGAATCATTTGAATACCAAGGTAATTGGTATTCAAAACAGTTGTTTTGTGAAGGCTGAACTCTAGATCCATTGAGAAAAACTGTAAAGAACAAACTGCAGATAGACTGCCTGCTACTTCTCTTACGAAAAATCTAAAACAAAACAGAAAATGACAGTACATAACTATAATGAAATAGATGCATTTGTTAACAGTTCCATGGTGAAAGTGTGTTATTGGCAGTAATAACAATATAAATGTTTGCATTCAGCTGAGGGCATGCAGTGATATTCACAATGGGGTCAAAAATGTCCCTATAGAGTTCTCAATGAAAGGAGCGTTGCTTTAAAAAAACCAAAACCAAAACTGTTGGGCTATTGAAGAATTTTATGTTGTTATTGTGTAGTTTCTTTTCTTTTTTTTTTTTCCTTAAGAGCTATTTTTCTCTAATCTAAAATGTTTTCCAGTATCAAATACTCTTACAAAACTGAAAGTTACCTTCCAAACATATCTTCTAATCTGTATTTTTAAACTGTCTTTATAAATACATAGATGTGCATGCTACAACTTATTTACTGGTTACTCCTAAAACTTTGAGTAGAATCTTTGAACTGAAGCAGAATAAATTCACTAAAGTGTCTGCAAAATGAAAAGAGTATTTAGTGGATGGCTGGCTACTGACGAATCCCAGGAACATCAGACAGGAATGAAACTAGGTACTGGTATGAGAAAGGAGGTATAAGCAGCACCAGTAGAATTCTGTAGCCTGATAAATGTGATTTGAAATATGAAAAAAAGAAAGATGGGAATGTTATGCAGTGGGTCCCACTCCTGACAAGCAGAGCTGCAGCTGGGCTCTGAGGGTCTGGGGCACGACGTGAGCCAGGGTTTTCCCATAGCAGCTCCATCACCCAACCCTTCAGAAAAAGCTGGAGTGAAGAACTGGGAGATGTGATATCCTGACTCCAGATGGTGCTGGGCACAACAAAGAAAACTACATCCATCACACTGTAAATGCAAAGTATTGAGAACTCCATATGTACACCTATTTTGTATAGTATGGGATTGCTTCTATTGAAGATCTTATAGCACTGAAAATATTATGCAGGCTTTGCAGTAGAAACTGGCATATGTCAGAAATTCAGCTGAACACTTTGGATTTCCGTGTGTCTGAGCACCATGGAGATGATATAAATGTCACATTTGTACTGCTGCCTCAAGTGGTAATTTCATAATCAGATGAAGCATAAGAACAATAATTCTTCATTGTATCCCTTTATGTTACTGCATTTAACCTCCTTTCACTACCCTGTAATTATCTTTTCATTCTATAGATCATGTTATACTTTCCAAAACTCTTCATGTCTGAAAATTAAGTGAAGTTGTGACATACTTCCTTCAGTGATCTAAACTACTTAGATTTGGTAAATATTCGCAGTGATAAAAACTATCTATGCAGTGATCGGTCATCACAAGTTATCCAAAACAACACGGTGATGAGAAAGGACTGCACTTTAGGCCTGGTAGGAGTCAATGCCTGTGAATTTTTCTCTTTATTCGAATGGTGAAACTTAGAGGACATCCTCTCTCTATACAGTGGTTGCATTTGTGATTGTTGTACCCATTATGGAAAGCAAAAGGTGAAGTTGTGGTCTAAGTCTGTTGTTTTCAATTATCTTTAAGAAGGAGATAGAAAAATACTAACATTTTAATGTCACAAAACTATTTGTTCATTTGAAGGAGACTGAATAAACACAGAGAGATCTAGCAAGGTAAACAGTACTAGGAACCAGAAGAGTAGATAAAATGTGGAGAAAACTAAGAAACTTTAGTGGAATCTGAGGTGAGTTTAAAACCTGTAAAAACTCTATGTTATTATTAAAAGATACTGCTTGATAAAAGGATTATAAATGATTGACAGACATACATGACCGCCATCCAGGAGTATTGTGTAGTAAATAGTGCTTGTCAGTGCCAGTAAGAAGTGTTAAAATCATTTAGACTTACTGTGCCTGTTAAACAGTCCATTGATTTGCTTTTTAGTAAACTGGCTATTAACTAGCATTAATCTTTTAATAACTACTTGCGACATTAATGTAAAATACGTCTGAGTCTCCTCATGCTGATGTTAAATAAGATATATGGTAGTTTTTTGGAGATTTTCTCTTTTTCCCCTCTCAAATGTTGAGAAGGATACTTTAACAGACAAAAGAGAAAATTGTAAGCTGTTAAGTCTTTCACATTTGGCTCTTTTTTTGTTCATTATTATACGTAGGTTTAATACTTTGTTTGATCTGTCAATTGTCTTACTATAGTAACAAGGAAAGAGAGAAGACATATCAGTGTATGGTTACACAAGTTGAAAACAGCTAACAGCCGAAGGGTTGTAACTCAACCAGAAATGGATATTGTAGTGCTTGGAGAGCATTCACCTTGGCAGTTATTTCTCTTGGGAATGGGATAAAAACATTTCTGAAATACAGGCAGTTACCAATATGCGCTTCTAACCAGTTTGCATTTTTAAAACCTACTTCATTCCAAGTCAAACCAAAGTTGAAAGAATAACCTGTCTTATCTAAACTCAACTCTTTTAAGACATGTGCATGTCAATATTCCTTTTCCTTTAAAAAAATATTTTCTACTGTCTTGAGTTTCTCTTTCTTTGATTGTTTGCTACCCAACTTCTATAGCCTCCTGTGTAGTGGTGTGTCAATAAGAAAGTATCAAGCCTGGGGAAATACGGTTAGAAAATCAGTGAAATGTGAAATGGGGTGGAGAGCGGGGAAGAAGAAGCTATTTTTCTAAATGAGTAGTAACTTCTGAAGGGGCTTAAAGTGTCCTCTGCTGGAGATGTGTTCTGGTTTGAGGTAAAACAGGACCAATTTTGTTCAGTAACTTTACTTTTTAGCTAGGCCTCTTCTAACTGCTGAAATTAACAGCGTGTTGTGCAGAAAACTGTTCGCTCTCAGAGTGATAAGACCCATGTTTATAGTTGATGCCAAGGAATGGGATGCAGAGAGGCTCCTGCTTATCCTTATTGCTATAACAACCAAGGCCAGCCAACTTTGTTACTTGTCCCGTTGGAGGGTCAGAAGCGGAAAAGCGTAGAGGGGTCACACCTGCGGGGAGGAGTGGACAGGACAGGTGACCCAAAACTGACCAACAGGCTATTCCATCCCATCTGCCTCCTGCTCAGTATAAAAGCTGAGGGATAAAGGGTCAGCCTCTTCTTTTCTTCAATGGCCGGCATCTGAGGAGGACTCTGTCTGCGTCTGCCTTTTATCCCAATCCTGAATCCAGATCCATAATCCAGTTCCCATCCGTCACTGAGTCCAGTCTGGGACCTCCCCAGCACCTGCTGATGACGTGATTGTCATCCTGGGAGCTTGATACGGTTTTGTATATATTTCATTATTTTTCTTTTTATTAGTTTATTACTAATATTTCATTAAAGTAGTTTAGTTCCTTCTATACTCTTAAGTGTCTCTTTTTCTCTCTCTTCTCCCTTTGGGAGCGGAGCAAGAGAGAGTGAACATCTGTCGTTCCACCGGATTGGGCCAATCTGGCCCAAATCACAACAAGGTGTTATATTTTTATACTGCAAACTGTCCAAGTGGGTTGCAGGGGTATTTCTTACACTGCCTTCAACAGAAAATGACCAAACTCATAAGGGTATTGGAGATTTAGAAAAGCTCAAATATCTGCTGAACTGCTGGACTTTGTGTCTGCTTTTCCTATTGATTGACCGGTGGAGAAGTCTAGTATAGAGAAATATGACAGTGAGATGACATGAGGTGAAATATTTTTTCAGTTAGGAATGACCTCGTAATTCATGAATGGCAGTATGAAATGGAACTATGAATGAATTATGAGGGGGACATCTTAATGAGTAGGAGCTGGTTTTGATTAAGTTCTATCCACTGCAGAATTTCTAAGCTTAGAAGAAATGTATTAGAAGAAATTTATTTCATATTGCAATTCATGGTACAAAAACAAAAACTGAGTGAGCTTGTCTAGGTGGAGCTACAGGTTGCTTTATTTATCCATGAGGTAGCAGTGATGTTAGGCAAATGGGGTTGAATACCATCATGGCATTCCAGTGTTCAAGTAATGGTCATGACCATTCACACTTTGTCCTTGCTGTAACTTTAGAACATAAACTGCTCTAAAACATACGTTGATTTCTTGCAGATAAAGCTTGGTTTTTTTAATACACCTATATTTAATCCTGTTGGTTTTTTTTAAAATCACATTTTCATAGACCCGATTAAGGCAATAGTAGTCGTACCTGAGTCATTGTTAAGAAATGTGCAGTTTTTAGCTAAATGATTGTTTAGCTGGGGTTTAGCTTCTGAAAGAGACCTTTAAGGACTGTTTGTATACAAGCCACAAGACTAGTGGGTATAAAATATAAAAAAATTATTAGTACGTGAGAACTTTTCCCATGATCTGCAACGTCTTATCTTCTGGGAAGAGCTCCATGGAGAGGAGAGTACAGCACTTCTTGCAGTTCTGTCAGATCTCTGCAACAGGGTTTTTACACTGAGATGGATGTAAGTACCTTGAAACTGCCTATGTAAAAGAAGTAATTTCATAAAATTTGACCTTTATTACTGTTCTTTTCCTCATGGGTGACATAAGGAGGTTTTGTTACCTCTGACTCTTATTAACTCTCCTACAACTAATCAGTTTGAATGATGCTCAAAATTTCTCCTTCAGAAAGCTGTAGGAATGCAAAGGCTAAATGTGAATTTTTTGTTTTCTAGCAAAATACTTCCACTATGGAAAGGACGCATAAGGTAAACAAAACTTGCTTGATTTGAAGCTGGTAGTGGACTCTGACATGACTGCTTCTACAAGTTTCTCCATGTAGACTGGAAGAATAACTGCAATATTTTCACAGCAAAACTTTATTTTTACCAGACACGTACCCAGTGATGCAGTGTAAAGGAAAACTGTTACATAAATGTAGCTTTCCCCTCATGAGAAAGACAATGAAAGCTCCTTGAAATTTAGTCTAGAAATACACAGTGTTTTATTTGAAGTTATTTGCTCTCTAGGATAACTTCACAAGGTGCGCAGTTCTTTCATGAAACCTCAAGGTTAGAGAGTCAGATAAGCATGAGCAATATTTGAGATAAGAGATCAAAACCTCTCCCAGACCAGGTGGTCCCAGTGCCACGGATGGCTGGAGACAATGAGAAAAGAATAGCAAAGGCTGTATAACTCTTTACACTGCCATATTGGCTTTATGATCATGGCGAAAAGATAACTGGATAAAAGGATACTATGGCCTAAAGATAAGTGTAATGCTTCTCCTGTTGAATATTCCACACCTCGTTTGTGGCTCTTGAGTATTTGGGAGATGTCGATACAGATACTGTTCCTCAGTCCAGGTTCTTCCAGGATGGAAATATGTCTAGTAGCTTTTCTGGTTGATCAGGTTTTGATGTCATGTTGCTTTTCATGATTGCTTTAGCCAAAGAAACTCTAAAATTAGTGTGTTCAGTCAAGTTACTTATATCTGACGTCTGAAGTGAATGTTGATAGGTTAGTGAAAGGTTATAGATACTTCAGTAGTAGTGGAGAATCAGGGTCTTTAGCAGTTTTAGGTTTGGCAATTTAAAACAAGTCAAGAGGTTGCACTCTGAATAAAGTCATACAGAGAGGGTATACCCATACGCTGGCTAATGCAAACCAGACAAGCTTTGCTGAAGCTCACAAACATGGATAATGATGTAATACCACAAAAATTGAGAAGGGATCTGAATATGAATTTTGATCTTTTCAAGCCCATTTTATGTTTATTCAGAACGTGTTCTTAGGTGTTAAACAGCTCTAAAGATGTCTACCTAGCCAAGTTAGGCCTGGGGACCTAGGGGCACATTGCTGACTGTCCTCAGCCCTCGTGGGGCTCCTTTGCTGCTGGAAGCATCATGCTATGGTCATGAGGGCTCCTGCTGTCAACTGCAGCAGGGCAGAAAGCAGTATCTCAGTGAGAAGCGATGCCATGTTGGTCTGTGTGCCTGGGCTACAGAAATGATCAGGTACAACTTTTCTAACCACTGTGAGTGTGACCCTGAGCGTCACTACTTGGGAATGTGTCTTAGATTGTCCTCTCATGGCCCTGAATAATGTTTTGTTTTACTACCCAAAGCTGATAACTAGGATATACTGACATTTATATGTCATATTTGGTCCAGATAAGTGCTGAGGGGAAAAATATACCTATAGATGTGTAGAGAGACATGCCTTGAATTTTTGATGTACATTTGCATTCTCCAAAGGGGTAAGATTATCTCACTGTAATTATGTAGTTCATCAACTGGCCGCTGCTTTTGGGGCTTACCCTATTGCTGAATTTGGAGACCTGTACATTAATTTTAACTCTGATGACAATTGGCTGTAATGTTCCCTGTTGTCACTGCAGCCGTGGAGGTCAGGCCTAATGATATGCCAAGAACTCTGTGACAGTTTGCATACAGACGCAGTTTACTCAGGTCTCAGCACTGCCATTCTCAGAAGATGAGGAGGTATTGAACTGTCAAACTGAGACTGAGCGGGTGACAGCTGATGCATTTTAGATCAGCTGCCTTCATGACCGATTTAGGAAACCTAACTGAGACCAAGCAGGCTTTTTCTCCTGCAATATTATACTCTTAAAAAAAGAAAAAGAAAATAAAGCTGTGAAAATGTGTATTTTTATTTTTAAACACTACCTTTTATGCCTTCTTTTCACTTTGAAACCTTTAAGTGTAAAAATGATACAGGATGCATGATCTGAGAGGATTTTTCCTATGGAATGAATTGAGGTAGAGAAATATTTTTATCCTTTCCACAGCTATATGGCAATTTAACATCTGACTCTTTCAGTCAATCACTCTACCTGCTGTCTTCTATATATCATACAACTTCCATAAATAGATAATGCTCAAAATAACATAGACAAGCAACAACACGGAGAAACATATGCAACAAATGTAACTATGTGTTTCCTTCTCTTTCCTGAGTTGTTACTTCCTAATTTTTGATTAAAAATAAAGGTATTTCATAGCATGTGTATTCTGTAGTATGGTCAGAGTTAGCCTAGGGCTTCAAACCATTTCATAAGGCACACCAAGCTTATAATAGGTGATGAATACTGTGATGTGGCAGAACAAGGGCCGTTGTCATTGCAGATTGGTGCTCACAGAGCTGATTGCTGTACCGTGGAAGAATTAAAATGTCTCCTGCGTGCAGTGGGACATATCTGGTCTTTTCTAATTGATAACATTAACGTTTGAAAGGCCTAACAGGGGTTTTGAGTGGCAAATTCTTTCCTGTCCACCATTGGTTTACAGGATCTCCTTTTGGCAGAACAACTGTGTTGTCACAGAAGAGGGAGAGAAATTTTGTAGATGTCATTTTGGTGGCAGCATCCTGTTGCTTAGAGCATTTTTTGTCTCTTGTGTCTACCCGTATGCAAAAGGACAGGATGCAGGAAGAGATCTCTTCTCTGCATCTCTCCTCTACTTTCTTTTTAACTGAAATATTGCCCTTGCAAAAGCTCTGCTATTGCTCCCTGTGGTCATGGAACAATCTTGTCTGGTTTGGCTACCAGGCAATACAGTGGCTAATGTATACCTTGGGTTCAGGAGAAAAAAGATTTTCATGTCAAAATAATTTCTTGCAGTTTTTCTTGAATACTTAAAAATGTAAAGATGAGATGCTAATATGCAGAGTGTGAAGTATGTTTACTTGATAATATATTGCATGTGTTTCTACTCTATATTTTGTATTGGTTTTGGGAAATCATGTTTGTTGAGTTGGTTTTTTTTCCCAATCTGTTAAATGCTGGAAAATTGGGTCACTAGAGCAATGAGTAAACTTGGTGAATTTAATGGTCAGAGATGTCCAAACCTTTCTGCATTTTTTTTATTCCCCCCAGAAAAATGCAAGCTGAAAATAAAAGCATTTATGCAGAAGTCGCATAAATTATATTCTTTCTTCATCGCCAGTGCAGCTGGGACTGCAATATTTCTAGTGATGACTGACGTTTTCTCTCACCTCTCTGTCCTCTCCTCATGAAAATGCTTAGCCACTCCCGAGGAGCACAAGTGTCGGACAAAGCGCAGAGTCCTGGGGTTTGCCTTTGGGAGGTCTGAGGGAGGAAAGTGGCTATTGAGGAGATGAGCAGAGCTGTGTTGGATCAGATATGCCAGTCACTAGAAGAAAGGTGAAGACCCAGGGAGGTGATGGTGCCAGATCGCTGCGTGGCTCGATGTATATAGTATAATTCTCTAGTGGCAGTTGTTATTGTTTCCTTGGCGTATTAAAAGGGAGAGCAGGGGAAGCAGTTGCAAAATGCTTTAGAAAGCATTTTTATATATATAGAATTAGCATTAAAACCCGCCTTAAAAAGGTAATAAAACTCAAAATACTTCACTGTTTCCAGGTAAGTGTGTACAGGGCCAGGTTGGGGTGGGAAGGGAAACATCTTTTAAATCTCTTGTTATGTCTTCATATTAGAGAAATGCCTTGTAGTTCTTGATACAGGCTCACTTCCCCATATGCTGAAAACTCACTTCAGTATTTATTGCCATTTAAGGTTCTATTACTGAATATAGTGACGCAAAACATCATTCCAGAAGAATGTTTTCTCCACAGACTCTGTGGTACACAGTCCTGCATCATAAAAAAAGCCAGCCATTTTAGAGAACAATAATGTTATCAAGGGATAGCTGTGAATTGTTCTCTATAAACTTCTGTAATATTTATTTCAAATAGATATGTAATTTTTAGATTCTGATTCCTTGTATGTTTCTTGTGTTTTCTTTAAACTATTCAAAAATCTTCCATTTTGTATTGGTAGGGAAAACTTCTGTTCCTATCTCTATATGTGTTTATTAAAGTCCATACCTGACACTGCAATCCCTATAGCTGCACACTGGTCCCTAAATGTTGCCTGACTATTGGTGCCATTTATGTCTGAAATGTGGGGCCAGGTACTAGGATCTTGTCACCTAAATCAAGATGACAGCCTGGGACTGGGCTTAAGCCCTGATGGCTCATGGTGATTCAGCATCTCTGCCATCAGGGGAAGGAGATAAATGCAGCAGTGAAATGGGCAGAGGGTGCCTTAATGACGGTTGTTAATGAGAGGAAGGTAGTTTTCATTTTAATGGTGCGACAGAATTCTTTTCCCCAATTCACTTTTTTTTTCCTTATCCCTGTGCATGGTTTAATACACGGAAATACACACTTGGGATCTAGTTATCTGGAGAGAAATAATGCACACCTGGGTTGTAAGTATTTTGTTTCCTAGAGCAGACAGAGCCAGAGGTTTATTGTGGGGCTTGTAGGGGTGTGAGTGTTCAAGCTTCCTCTCTTGATATATTAATTAGCATAGCAATTAGAGAGAATGGTGTGCTGAGCATATGCTTGTCGTATCAAGAGTTTGTCCTGAAAGAGACAAAATAGTGGATTTCAGCTTCTCTCCTGTTATTTCTGTTTCTAGACAAAAGCAGCAAGACAGTGTGAAAACAAAGGCATGCTGACAGATTGGATAACCCTGTCAAGGCAAGGGGTCCAAGTGACAGTGTTCCCTGGCCCAGGCCATTATAGGCAGTGTTAGCTGTATATGAACTATAGTCATTCCTTTGCTGTGAGGTAGCTGTTTGTATAGCTCAAGGCGGGAAAATGGGAGAGAAGCTCATTGCATTTGCAGCTAGAAAGACATATTTAGATATGGGTCTAAAATTACCAAGTCACTTCAACCTACTTATATTTTACTCTATAGGCTTGCAATTCTCAACCTTTTTTGATCTCTGAGCCTCTCAACCTTTTCCACTGAAGATACAGATCTCTAAATAGTGAGTTAAAGCCCCACCGACAATCAGCTTGAATTTTTAATGTTTTCTTTCCAAGTTACCCTTACAGATATCCACAAACCTTTAGTGCTTTGCAGACTACATCTTGAAAACCATTGCTCTGAGATACTAGTCAGGTCGAGTTCAGACTAAAGCTGCTAAAAAATTGAAGATTTTGGTTGGGGAAAAAACATTTTGTTGTGAGAAGAGAAAAATAGTAGTTCTGAAGTTGAGAGTTAATATTATTATCTTTGAAAGTATTTACATTTTTCCCTTGCAAAGTTTAAGCAAACTGAGTCTTGGACTCTGAGGTCCAAGCGCCCAGAAGCACCGATGGGGAGCAAGGGTAGAGGTCGCTGTTCTAGCTTGCGTCTACAACATGGGAGCAAGTCATGGACCCCGGAAGACCAGAAATTCAGGTTTTAGTGTATGACCTTTTGGGGAAATTAAGCAAGTATTCCATAAGGACTTAGAAGTTTGTTAAAATGAATGTGTTTCAGGAATTGGTTTTGTTCAGTATTTCCTCATTTGAAAACTCATTTTGTTAGACAATTGTTCACTGTAGTTCAGGTCCAAGCTCAGACTTCCCAGGCATTTTAGCATTGAGCCTGAAGTTATTGGTTGAAAACCATCAGGAGAAGTAATATGGGAAGGGCAGCTGCCAAAGGGAAATGAAGTCCTGGTGGGATGGTGATAAGCAAACATTTCTAATTATTCAGTGAACTGAATTTTAAAATTACTATAGAACTGTATCAGAAATAAGGGGCAAAGAAAGTCAGCAGAAGAATCAGTCCGCTAAGTGAACATCAGACATTCATTTTTATGGTTTCTTTTTCTTTGGAGACCTGCTTTCTAGGAGAAATTATCAATGGAGACAGTAACTATTTCTTTTTGCTCACAGCCAGAGAATAATTTTTTGTTTGTGCTTAAGTCTGGATCTCCCTGCTGGCCATGAGCCTTCCTTTGACTGTATATGCAGGGACAAGTTGGAATTACATAGTGCAGAACACCTGTTTGCTCCAAGATGCTAAACTGCTGCTTAAAAGAAAACTTGATGTCTTATTTGTGTAGTTCTCAATATGAATCTACCCTCTGCTATTTCTTTGGCTCCTGGCTGTGTGTGATGACTTCTGTAATAAGGAGGAACGGCTAAAAATCAATGGGAAGCAGTTTTAAAACTTTCACGCATGAATTGGTATGTGTGCTTGGCATAGATTCTCAAATATGGTCAAAGGAAATTAATAGCAAGAAAAGGATGCTGGCAAGGAGGAGGTACATCAAAGAAGTTTGAGTTGGATGATGTTAGGTAAAGCCTTTTTAAACAGCATAGGAAGATACTAGTGTTTTTGGTTTGTTTGCTTTGTTTTAAAGGGGTCATTGTTTTCTGTCCGTACTTCACAAATCCTGAAAAAACAAAGTAGTACCATGTGTGTTTAGACTTTTGGGATCTTGAGGAGAAAGCTGGAAGCCAACCACATGCATTTTATCAGCTATCTTGTTCCTAAACTCTGAGACCTACATAGGAAAGCAGATTTGCTTTTTAGATTTTTGGCGGACAAAGATGGATTGCATCCTTTTACGTGGCCAAAGGGAGAAGAAACGTTCTGTGCAAGGGCACAATTTATTTGGTTATTTTTCTTTGACTGGAGCATTACTTTTAAGAGGAGGAGAGAACCTATGCTAGCTGAAATAGGCTTTCTGGAAAAACACTGTTACTTCAAATGATGTGGAGCCTGCCAAGTTGTAGGGAGAGGAACGAGACCAAGATAGCCAGAGTCGCATTCCTGGTTCTATGCCTGGGAAACTTGAAAGATAAAATAGTAAAGTAGCTAGCGAGTGCTATTAGACAGCAGCTTTTGCAGGTCTGTGTTCTGTAAAAACCTCTGCTTTGGTAACATCAAACTGAAAGTTCCTCTTGCCTCAGAGGTGCTACTGACATTAATAAAGTTCCTGATATGCATAAATCTTTACAGAATTAGAGTATCATTTGCTTTTTCAGGTTTTTTTGAGGACTGGAGTCTTATCTCAGTTGAGGCAAGTAACTTCATGAAATCATTGGGAATCACAACCGTAATTATTGATTAACAGTAATTATTACAGTAATTAACTGTAAGATATCTGCTTGGTGACATATTTGAAGAGAATCCTACATTTGGCTTGGGTGGAGTAATATAGTAGTCCGACATTTACTCGTTTAGTTAATCATGTTAACTGAGAATCACTTTAATTCTGCATTCACCGCTGTAGTAAATAGACTTCATTTTATAGAAATGTTACTCTATTTAAAATATATCCTCAAAATTTTTCACTTGGCTTAGGTAAGTATGTGGTGTAAATGTCTCATAAATTGTATTTGTGCTTCTTAAAGGGAGTCTTGTACTCCCTTTTCTTCCTTTGCCACATTGCTGTTCAAGTTTATAACTTTTTTTAACATCTTTTATGACCGCATGTATTCTCAGATTTCTTTCAGTTTTTGAAAGGCACCTATGATAATGCAGAAAAAGTGATTTGGCAAATTACTAACTGCATTTTGAGTGGTCTATACATGCTTACATAAATACATATAGAAAGTGAAGGTTTAGTTCATGTGAATATTTGTAGAAACAACATTTCACACTTATAGTCAAACCTTCTTGTTAAAAGAAAGGACTGCAACAAGCTATCTTTGAATTTCATCTGTGGGTTTGGTGAGGAAAGATAAATTTTGGCAAAGAATGAAAGGGAGACAGAAAAAGAAAGGAAAAGAAAAGGTAAAAGAAGAGAGTGAAATGGAAGGACAAGCAGATAAACAGTTAGGACCACTCTTCACCTGACCAAGAGTTTAGGCCTCTCAGCAGGCTTATTGGCATTTTGCAAGGATTAGCGTGCGTTTTAAATGTTTCAGGGAGAAAGGTGTAGCAAGAAGCTTTTGAAACTGGAATAACATTGGTAAGGTACTTCACCTGTTTTCTGTAGAAATTAAATGGTTATTGGTTCACTTGCTCAGCAGCTCCCTGCACTAGCCAGGGTAGACCTCTGAAGTTTCTCAGTAGGGAATGGTTTCATGCTTGTCAGCAGAAGTGGGAGAAAACTAGCTGCAAGTCTCCACGTGGGTGCTGGCAGCTCTCCTTCTTTTAGGGATTTCTCTGATATGTTATAAGAAGAAGAAAATCTTGGCAAAACCAGGGATGTTTTATGAGGGTAAGAGATATTATGACTGTTCTGATCAGCTGAGGTTGATCTTGTACCCCCTGGCTAATTTCCTATCTGTGCCCCTAGATACCAAAGTGAGTTGTCAATTCAGTAAATATTGCTGTGCTTCAACATTGCTAATTAATGTATAATTTAATATTTGCTAAAATTATAAAAAATGGGTGGAGAAGGCAAATGTGCTTTAGAGTAGAAAAATGTTTGTGTGTAGACATCTAGATTCATATTTTTTTGCTATGTTGCTTATTTGATGCATGTGATCTTTTGTTTAAAACAAGGAGATTTCAGCTGTAGCAAATTTATTTATTTATTTATTAAAAAAAAAAGCAATCTCCATGCGGTATCCTGTTATTACGGGCCTTATGTCAAATTGTGGATGGACTGTGCAATCTTTCAGGGAAACGGAAATGCCACAGGAATAAATGGAAAGGGAATTCCATTCTACTGCTGCTCTCTTTCATCTACCAGAAGTTGGAGGAAGGCAGTCTGGTCACCACAATCTCTCCCCACCCCGTTTGTGTGCTCACAGGCTCTCCAAACACAGTGTAGCTGAGAAACAGCCCAGCTCAGTGTATGAAGAATGACAGGAGTATTTGAGAGGGTGGCCAGTACAACTGGCTTATGACAGATAGCTCTTCCCAGTTACAGTATGCAAGGCAGGCTAGCATGTCATCATGAACTGGCAGAAGCAGTAGACTGGAATGACAAATGAAGCTGCTTTGGCCAGATCTTCCCTTTGCTTCTCTGTGTGAATGAGCTGTAAGTGCGTGTGGGGCTCGCGCTTAGTTTCCTCTCCCTCCTCACAGCTGCTTATTCTTCATTGCAAGCTCTGGTTTTCAAGTGCAGCTGCAAGACAAAAAAGAATAAGCAGACTTGTGACATAAGACCAAAGACTCGTTATTTTGAGAATCTTTTCCAAGCAGGACTTGCCAGGGATATGCACAAAGGTATTGTTAATTTACAGTATTTTGGGAACAGGCATTGGCTGGAGAGCAGTACTGTCAGTAAGGGTATTTTTAACTTGCAGCCTTAGTACTTTATTTTTAAGCTCTAATATGGACTTTTTCCCAAATCCCTAGTTATATAGTTCAAAGAGATGAAGCTATTAGATTACTGTCTTTTTCCTGTCAAGGAACCTGCAAAACTCCTTCTAGAGCCTGGGTACAGAGGCTATTAAATAGAATGATTTGGTGGCATACGTTGCAACATATGTGTACGGTTCATGTCAATGTAATTAGTGAAAACTAAATTTAAGGTAGAAGGTCTTATCATGGGTAGAAAAATAACTTAGGTTGTAGGCAACACTTTATTCAATTAGGTTTCCTGGGGAAATTGTTTCCGCTTCTCTTCATCCCAACCATCTAACTGTTCCTAACTTTAAAAAAAACCCCTCTACTCAGCTACTAAGTGAATCATTCTACCATCTTCTTTATCCGAGTTTCTTATGCAGTCAAGGAAACAGAAACAATACAAATATTTGTGCATTAGTGTCATCTGAGTCGTTGATCAGCACTCCTTTGAACTAGGCACTGTACAAATATATGGCAAGAAGACAGTCCTATTTTGAAATACTTATAATCACCCCACAGGTTTAACAAATACATCAACAAATAATGCACATAATTCATAACGAATCCACTGCTTCCGTTTGTTTTGCTTTCAAAACCCAAACGTATTCCTACAGCAGGTCTACAAAAGAACAAAGTGTGTCAGGCATTTGCAATGAGCAATACATCCATGCCTAATCCACAGGGTTCTTTGTATGTAATGACCCTTGGTTTTTTGTGGGTTTTTGTTTTGTTTTTCCTTTTCCAAATCCAGTAACCCCTAACTGGGCATGTTCCCTTATAAATTTTAGTGGTTTATGCAAGAGAAGATTTGATACCAATCAGATGTAAAGATGAGATGTGTAAAGTGTTTTATTTCAAGAATCCACGGAGACCACTTATTGCTACCAGCATCAACTAATCATGAGCTTTGAATGAGGCTTGAAGGGAGGTTCTGAGGCTAGTACTAAATCAGTCATATTGGCAAAAATGCTTCTGGCTACGCAGGCTATTAAAGGAAATTATTCAATCCAGAGCCATGGAACAGGAGCTGCTTAGAGCTTTGATATGCCACTTTACAAGCAAGTTCCTGGATTTACTAGGCTTCCAAACTTGCAGTGAGCTTAATTAGAAATGTTAGGTTGCAAAAGAAATCTGAAAATTCAGGAGTAATAAAATAGTTTTATTTTTTGCTCATTTGCTGTACAATTTCTTTTCCATTTCTTCTTCCCCCCAAGTAGCAATACAAGAACACCTTTGTAAGTAAGATTTTGCATGGATAAATCAAGAGATCAGACTCTGTATTAGCTCCAGAAGAATTTTAGCATTACTGTTATTGCTGAAAAGTGACCCAAAGAAATGTGAAACATTAAATTTTTTTCTCATGATGACTTGTCTTCCATGACAACCTATAAAGAAGATGAGAACAATTTTGTTATTTCTTTTTAACATGAAATAACTCCCTTTGAGAACACAGAGAAAAGATTGGCTACGTCCCCAGACTTCAAATGAGAAACAAGGATGATTAATCTTTTTTTTTTTTTAAAAAAAGACTTTTTCTTTGATTTTCAGTTAAAGAACTGTTGAATAAAAGTCCAAGCACTTTCAACAATTTCAACACAATTTTGAAATTCTAACTAATCTCATGTTATGCTGGATGTTATAATTTGACTACCTTTCTTGAGTTTTCTAGGGAAATGCACAATAGAGAATTTTTTTTTTTTTATATATAGTAAGAGATATAGTTTTGTATGCCAGAATAACTGTAAAAGCAAAAACTACTTTAAGAGAAAAAGCATTTTATAGGCTTTTGTACCTCCCCTAGGCTTCTTTTTGAGACCAATACGCATCTTCAGTAAATTCCTCACCCCATGTTGTGTTGGGTAACCATCTGCTTATCTCATCAACTATGATGATTTTAGAATAATACCGCTTATCTCCTTGGAATTGTAATTCAAATTCAAAGGCAATCTTTGAGGTCAGAATCACATTTGACTTCTATATATGCATGTTTGGGACTTTTCTGATGGTCTCTAAACTGACTGCATTTAGTGGGTATGTATGTAGACATTTTTGTTCATATTAGAATATATTACGTATTCTAGCATTATTTTGCAAACTGCCCAGTCCTATACTGTAAAGGCAAGCATTAAAGCTTGGAAAATTTAGTAGCAGATGGAGTCAGAAAGATCAGGCTGGTAGTAATGATGCCACTGGCACCCTGAGAATAAAAGAACAGTGTGCAGAGAAATGGTAACGCTGGACTTTGCAGCTTTGAGATCTTTGCTGACATCCAGTGACCTTTCAGTATAGGACAATCTTTTTCCTATCAAAGAGGTGGTAGATAGACTGTATGTAAGTGGAGGCTTGATTTGTACTGAAGCGATGCCAGTACAAAGTCTTTGTCTGTAAAAATTTTTTTTTTTCTATTGCTATGTAGAAATATTTATACCAATACAGCTCTGAGTATGAATGCAATTAAACCAGTCTAAGAATGCCTTTAGCAGTATATTTTGCTTCTTGGGTGAACATGAGTATTATAGCCACATTTTCCTATGGTTTATCTGCTTCCAAACTAGGCAGGGTTGTATGGCTTTAACAAGCCCTTGGAAATAGCGTGAACTGCAGTTAGCTGCTTCTGTTGCTACCTAAAATGTCTGTTTTGTGGCTTTTAGAGTTGCACTCAGAATTTTGCCTTCCATCTTATCTCAACAAGTTAATGAGTTACGGGTATTTTGGGAGTAGGCAGCAAGTGTGAGAGGAAGAGCAGAGGAACAAAACAGAGGAATGCTAACGTGGCCTCTGGCACTTCCTTTATCAGAGCATCCATCCCCATCCGCATGGTATAGCAGAACATATTCAACTTTATTCTTGATGCTCGCAACAAGCAGCATCTCTCTTGCATGTTGGTCTTTTTTAGACATTCCTCTGAGCCTAAACTTGAGGACCTGTTTACATGAAAGATGTTTGTAGGTAAATATGCCACTGTTGGCTTCAGAATTAATTTTTCTACTTATTTTTCCATACCTGAAAGGAATGAAAATACGAATCATTGCCTGAATTCACAAAATGGCAGTTTATAGGTGCCTGACTTTCCAGCAGACACACTACAAGAATTTTATTAAGTGGGGCCTCTTGGAGAGACAGGGAAAAAAATGCCAAAATACCTAATCCCGACAAGGATTAGATAATGCAAAATTTCTAGATAATTTGGAAGTCAACGTAATATGTCTATATCGCGTATCTTTAGATTTAGGCAGAAACTGATGATTTTTTTAAAAATGCAATTTTAGGTTGGAAGTGCCTAATCAATGTGTCTGCTTTGGACAATTGTCTTTTTTTTTTTTTTTCCTTTTTAAAATCTGACATGATACACACAATGAAAAAGTGTCCTCTTCCTCCTAGTGACCTTAAAAATCTAGCAGTGGGACAAGAAAAAACAGATGGCAACAGGCAGGTGGCATGGTAAAAAGAAAGTGTGGAAGGATATTTTCATTGATGTAGGGCAACCTAGGACAAGGCATTTTTGTGTTCAATATTTTTGGTTTACTTTGTTTATATAAACTTTCATAGTTCCATGTTCTCTTTCAGGAAAGTTTGATACTTCATGCAATTATTTACAGATGCTGCCTTATTTTATTTCCAGCATTTTCTTTCTCCAGAATGATTTATCATGGAAAGCACTGCCATACTCATTTTGAAATCCTGCCTCTGCTTCTTCTGACTTACTTTCCTCTCCCCATCCTGATGGAAGTATTAACATATCTCACTTACTTAAATAGTAATTGATCTTCATAACTCTGAGCCTCCTTTCTGATAACGACCACATTTAGGGCCATTGTGAAGCCTTTTTGACCTGATTATGTGAGTCCAATCAGCTGCGCACTGAGCTGCCCAGAGTGCCGGCTGAGGGAGAAGCCGTGGTTTAGAGCTCGATTCTCATGTCACTGACAGCAGCTACACACAGGAAGGCAGAAGTGGGTTTGGCCGTTCGTGATGAATTTGGGTTATTTCTTATTTTTCTCTTTCAAATTCCATCTGTTTGAGATGGTACATGTTCCTAAATGCTTTTTATATTCAGGGCAAGTTCTTGCTGCGATCATCTCACTCTGAATGAGACTTCAGTAGCAGCTATAGCATTTTAGACTTTAAATGTGAATTTCAGCCTTGGTTAAGCGAGAAATTAATTCTGACCTGCCTTCTGTACCAAACCTGCCAAATGAATGGCAATTAACTCTGGACTATTAAACCCCAAAAAGCTTTCCTGTAACTTCTGGGAGCTGACCTGGAACTTCCTTTACAAAAGGTAATGAAAAGCAACTCAGAAGCTGCAGAGGATTTTTGTGGCCTTTTTTGGGGGGAGGTGCAGGGGAGTGGAGAATGCAATATTATAATATCTTGTCTTCTAGTTCATTTTTAACTTCCTCAGGTTTCTGGCAGAAGGAATTGCCACTGTCTCTAGGCCCAAGGCAGTCCATGATATTTGTTGCTGGCTTTCTTTGGCAATCCTGTTACTGATAGGTTTTCAAGTTCTCCCTGAAGACAGAGGTTAGACAAAGTGACGGATTGCTCGTTGTGGGCAGTTCTCCCCACAGGCTTGTGTGTAACACCAGTGGAGTTTCTTTTTTTTCAGGGTATTATTTTTTCCATGTTAGTGTTTGTGGCTGGAATAATTTTCCATGTTTATTTTAAGCTTTTTAATGTTGGATGTATATTCAAGAAAGCAAACAAGAAAACCCTCTTCCAAAGATAAGTAAATAGCTGTTACACAGACCTAAGACCTGCAGGTGCATGCTTTTGCTTGCTGGGCTCGGCATCCCCACGTGCACCTTCTCCTCTTCTAACTGGGCCTTTTGACTGTGTTTGGCTGGCAGCGGCTCCTTGACTCTTGTTAACTGATGGTCTGTCCTGCAGGTTCTTTCCTTCTACCCGTTTGCTTCTGCAGTATTGAAAGAATTGCTACGGTATTCTGACTGTAACTGGAAATAATATTTTTTTTGTGTAAGCAGAGTAACCTAGATCTAAGGTATGTACATCCTCTACAGACAGAATAATAAAACAGTGATATTTAGCAGATCCTAATATAATTGAATGAAGCTATGAATTATAGAAACAAATGGGTAGAGAAAAATAAAATATATACTTCAAAACCATGAGATGCTTAACACTAAGATTACTCAGCAAAGCAGAGGTGTGATTTTTTTTTTTTTGGGGGGTGGGGTGGGGTTGAGCAGTGACAATCTGTGTTATCTAGTGAAATCTGCTAAGCTTTTTATACATATTCACTTTGCTCTGTATATATTAAACATTTGGTTATCCCTACCTAGCACTTGTACACTGTATACAAGGTGAGATGGGCACACTGATTGAAGGCCTGATGATTGACTGAGCTGCAGCGTTCTCAGGGCTTCAAGAAAGGTTTTTACTCAACGCTCTCTCCCGCAGGAGTTCACATTTGCTGTTTTATCTCTGGGAGTGAGCTTAGTGACAGACGCACACTGAGAGTCAGGGAGAAATGCCATGGGAGCTGCTTACCAGCATTCAGATGCAGAGATGGCATTTGATTCCCAGGCTTCTTTGCTGCAACAGCTTTATAAGAAATCTAAATCGGGAAACTCTACAGGGTATCAGGAAAGCAGACCTCTGATCTGCGTTCTCTCACCATTAAAAACTGAGTCCTGCTTCTGAAACAATAAACAAACCTAAAGGTTATTGAATAACACATATTCATTTTGGTGGAATCTGGAAGTGGCAGAATAGCAGGTGTGTGGACACACAACTGCGTGCGATAGGACTGCAAGAGTTCTCTGATAAGGTTAACAGGTTGCCTGACATACTCGTTGCAGCTGTTTTCATTTAATGTAGAAATTGTGTTAGTCTAATTCCTACATGTTGTTCAGGCAAAATGTTCTAGATGTGTTTTAAAGCGAGTGCCAGCCTTTTGAAACAGTTCCCAGTACCTGTGTTATAGATATCAAATACTCTGTTAGAGATAGCCAAGCTTGAAATATTTCTTTTGCATTTTATTTTTCATACATTCATGCTAATTTATATTTATAAATATCTGGAGGTATGTAATTGAAGTTCTGCAGTGATCCTTTTTCTTTCCCTTTAGATGTATAGAGCCTGAAAAATCTAAAATACCTTAGGAGTAGACATGCTAATTTTATGTTGATCCTTTGCCTTTCATTCAATGGAAAGGTAATTTTTTGTGATTCATTTGGTGCTGTGAAATTAAGAAAGCTGCCAGAAATGAATGTAAAAGCAAATGACTAGATAGGAAAAGGGATAAAAATGTAAGCACTGCAGCTGTAAGATAAGGTACTCTATGATGTCAGAACTGTGAATTGTTGAAGTTTGAAGTAATTCCATTTTGCGTGATATTTTTAAATTCTCAGATAAAACAATTGATTTAAATGTGGAACCTTTGAAATACAAAGAATTAACCTCACCTTCCAGACAAGATGCTTGAGGTTAAAAATAATAGAAACATAAATCTTGTGTAAGTCTTATTAAAAAAGAAATATCTGCACTATCTGAGTTAGATTTCTTTCAACGAAAAACTCCTATTCTGAAATGCTACCATTCTGACAGTGTGACAAATTGCTGGAACAAATGCTAAATAGTTAAATGGACAAGTGATGGATGGCCTCATAAGCCTTGCAGGGCAGCCTGTGTAAGATACTAATTGGTTCTGTGGAACTGGTTTTAGTCAATAAATTCACTCGAGAGATTTTGTGTGTGTGTGTGTGTTAGATATCCTTAAAGAATGCAGTGCTGTAGGTGACAAACCACTTGCAATGTATTAGGCCACCAACAACTTTATTTTTTCTGCTATACCATCTACCTTCTTTCAAGGATATAACCTACTAAAAATCTATTAGTGATGCATTGCTGTCTCTCAAATGCTTCTGAAATATGAGTTTATTTGGAAGCCTCCAGAATTTTCTGATGCTAAAAAAATGCCCATGTTAAGTTTTCCACAGTGTCTGCAATTGCTCTTTTTTCCGTTCTTTTTTTTTTTTCCTTCCCCTGGAATAGATTCTGCCACCATTGCTCACTTTGAGCAATGCTTTCTGCTGCAGATAGTCTAAATATTAGTGAGCTCCCCTTGTGAAAAATATTGCCAAGGTGAGTAAAGGCGATTAGACTCTGGCCCTTGGGACCAGTGCCAGGAAAGATCTGAGCAGCCACTTCTGGGACCGAATTTGGAGATGACAGAATAAGTGAAAAGAGATTTTCAGGACTCTAAGTTTGAATTTAGGCCCTAGTTGTTCCCTGTTCTGAAATCCCTTGACTTCACTTAGCTCTTCTGGTTGAGCTGTGGTGTTCTCAAGGGTATTCAGTAGTTGTGTGTCTGTGCATAGCTCAGAGCATCCCTGTCCTGGGCAGAGGTTGCAGCTTTTCCTATAGGTTACATCTGAGCTCGAAAGGACTGAAGCCCCAGGGGGTTTCTTTGCACCCCGTGTTGGCTGATCCACGGGCCGATGAGGCTGGTGCCATCTCTCTGTCCCTGTTCAGCCCGAGCGGGGCTGTGCCAGGGCTGGGGTGCAGGGTGCTGGCCGGGGAGGGGAATGCAGGCAATCACACCCAGGTCTTCACAGGCAAGACCCCAGCTCCTGCGCTGCTCCAGAGTGTGGGAAGAGAACCTGGTTGCATTTGTTGTAGTCCTGGGCAGATCACCTGAAGGGTTGAAAGTGCTCACACCTTTGTTTCCCAATGACTAGCGGTAGGTTTTCGGTTAGCTTCCCACTCAGCAGCCTGGCTGCTGTGAGCCCTGTGCCAGGCAACTGCTCTCCTACTGCTCTGTACGGGATTGCACGGCCCATAACATGACCTGCTACCTTCCCATCACCATCAGATACTGAAAAGAAAAGCCCTGAAGCACTTACCTTTTAAGTCCTTCAGTCCTTTGTTGAATCTGGTCCACAGTGATTTCAGTGGATATATGAGACACAGAGTTTGTTCTTGGTTGCTTTTGTTTTGTGTTTGGAGCTTTTTTTGGTTTTGATTTTTTGGGGATTTTTGTCTTTTATTTTTTCTTTCTTGAATGTGTGGGGTTTTTTGTTCTGTGGGGTGTGGGTTTTTTCTTCATTTTATCAGTGCTAAGAAGAATGGTCTTTTTAATGGATGTTTAAAAAACCCAAATAAAGCCCAATTGCCCCTCAAGAAGTGAGCCAGGGGAGAGGAGAAGGGTTGAGGTGGTTTCACAGTTTTTCCAGATAGCAGTTTCCTGTTTAGTAAAGTGGAATGGATTAATTCTGAAAACATCATGATTTACCAGACTAATCTTTGTGTGATAAAGGAAAAATCTGAAATTAATTTAGAATTTAAATAACGCTAAACTTAAGGAAGAATTCAGCTCCAGCTCTCAACTCCGTTCTGATCCCAACTTCATTGCAAAATAAAGCTTCATTTTTGGGAAGTGACTAAAAGTTAGTGTGTTATGTCTTTCTGGTTGTTTTGCATTGTCTTCCATGCTCACATGTATGAGATGTTTCATAATTAAAGGCTGTATTTCAACTGCTATATACTTAAACCAAATTTCACCAATAATACATACTAGCTACCTTAGCAGCAGCATTGAAATAATTAGATAGACCAAATAAGGTATTTCTAGAATGATTTATAACTAAAAGCATTAAGAAAGCGGCTGCATTTCTGTCTGCGTTAGTACCTAGGTTGTCTCACATATATGAACTTAAGTAAACTTGTTGGGAACAAACATTCGTGCAACTACCTTGATATATTTTCAGTGCAATACATTCTAGTCAAGTCTGGTAGAATACAAATTTAACTGGAAAGAAAATGTGGTACTTTGGGAGGCTACAAACACAAAGATACATAAGCTCCTTGTAGAGCTTTTGGGAGGAGGTAGATGTCTTAAGAACTTGCTGTGTGTGACATACAGCCCATCCCAGGCTCCCTAGTACATGAAAAATATTATTTGTTACTGTGGAAAAGTAAATTCAAGTAGTTATGTGACGACAACAATACTGATAGAATTTCCCTTAAATCCTAATATATAATTAGATCTTATGACTAAAAAACCCAAACCTAGTGAAAGCTTATATGGTATAAATTATCTGTATATAGATGGTAGCTTTCTTGTGCAGGTTAGCTCATCGAAATACGCAATGAGTTGAACAGAACTGTCATTGATCCAAACAGGCCAGGGCTGTATTACAGGAGTTCAAAGCTACCCTGTTAGGGAAAGCTGCTGGATTTGTAGCCATTTGAGGATCAAAATAAAAATATAATATACTTTCTTATATTTAGTCAGACTCTGTGACTCCACAGCAAAGGCCTATGTGTCCCTCTGGAGCAAATTTATAATGAATATTTTAGTTTATTAATACAAAGTTTTGTGACTGTACACAAAACAGAACAAACAAATGTTATGTGATCTCCGATATTCTGATCTGTATTTATGCTTGTGTAAAAGCCTGAAGTAGGATTATTTAGGATATTGAGCCATAAAGTTTAACTACTGAATCAAAGATGGTAGACCAGAAATTTTCAGTGTAACCAAGATAATTTTTATAAAAGCATTTTACTGTTTTTGTTTAGAATTGATTCTGATCTTAACACTTTTTAAATTTTTTTTTTTGTGTTCTGCAATATAGCACACTTTGCCAGACATCACATATAATGAATTGTTTACATTAATCTGAAATATCCACAGCGTGGCCCTTAAAATGCTGTTAAAGGTAATCTAGCAATCTCCAAGTGATGATGTGCCAGGTGAAGAGACCTTACAGCACAGAGCACTTCAGTGAGTGGTCACCACGCCACAGCTTAATGTTGTGAAGCAGATTTTCATGTTTAAGTACCAACATCCTTTTCATAAAATCATAGAATATTTTGGGTTTCAAGGGACCTTAAAGATCAGCTAGTNTGGCCCTCCTCTGGACTCGGTCCAATAAGTCCACATCCTCCTTATTGGCCCCAGAGGTGGATGCAGTACTCCAGTCTCATGAGAGTGGAGTAGAGGGGCAGAATCACCTCCCTCGACCTGCTGGCTTTTTTTTGATGCAGCCCAGGATGCAGTTGGCTTTCTGGGCTGTGAGCGCACATTTCCGGCTCATGTTGAGTATCTCATCCACCAACATCCCGAAATCCTTCTCCTCAGGGCTGCTCTCAATCCATTCTCTGCCTAGCCTGTATTTGTGCTTGGGATTGCCCCAACCCAGGTGTACGACCTTGCATTTGGCCTTGTTGAACTTCATGAGGTTTGCATGGGCCCACAAAATCACTTGTAAATCAACTGGAGTTGAGGGTCTTATTGCCCATCTGGACATTGGGAATTTATCCTTTGAATTCAGCTGATAGACTTGGATGTTGCAAGTGTAAACTACATCATTTGGAGTAAAGAACTTGTACTTACCTATATATGTATAAAAATCATGATGCAAACCCCAAGACTCTTTGAGTTCCTGTTGAAACCCATTAGCACCTCAGAAAGAAAGAGTAAGCTGTACCTTGGTATATAGCTGATAAGGAAACTGCTCTAAAAGCTGCTCTCATTTTCCAGTTTCCCAGCTACACTTGAACTTTACAAACTTGAAAGAGTTTTAAATTAAGAGTTTACTTTCAAATAGCTTATGAAACATAGGTGATGAGCTGATATGTTTGTCACACTTGTATATTTAGGAAGTCATGTGTTTATAAAGTGATGTATCACATCTGTGGGAGAGAGTGCAGCTGCTCATAACTTTAAGAAATCTGCTGACCTGCTGTATTCATTAACAGTTTAGAGTTACTGCTTAACCTTTCTAAAAGATTTTTTAAAATAATTTGTAAATGTACCTCTTCTCAGAAAACCTGAATGTGCGATGTTAGAAGAAAAAAATCAAGAGATTGAAAGAATAAATTGCCAAATGTCAAACTTGCAGGGACCTACTGAGATTCAGGACAGAATCCAAATTCAGGTAAATTCTTTAAGTTACCATCTGTTCTGTTCACAAGTATCTTTTATATACTATAAATATACCATACAGTAACAGCTTCCCAGCTGTGAAGAACCCATTTACCTGACTGTTCTTTTAATTCCTCTATAAAAGTTTGGTTTTGAAGTTGGCCATCTGCCTAGATGCCAGTGTGATAGGCATTAGTACAATATAAAGAAAAAATTAAAATATCTGCTAAAATTAATAGGAAAAAAGTTCTAGTTAGCATAGCAGCAAATACAGCAGCATGGAGAAACTGAGAAGTCTGAATTGGTAATCATAATCTTGAGCTATGGAGATAATAAAGGATCTGGTCCAGCAAGTCTTTGTGTTTGACTACAAGCATGTGAGTAACCTTGTTCTTGGCTTACTTACACATAAACCTAATACTAAGCACGTTATTTGAAAGAAACAGTTTTTACATTCTGGGACAGTTATACAGTTATCAAAGATTTATTTTACTGCTCAGTATAACCCCTACCAGCTGTACTTCTATTGGGAAGGTAAGAGGACTGCTTTTCCCTCTTTACCACCACTGTGCTCTGTGTATATGCTGTGCTACAGCTTAGAACTGTAAGCATATGGTCTTCCAAAGCTAGGTCTGGGCTACGTCTGAGTCCCGACAGAGAAGCCAAAGGACTGACTACCTGTCAGGATTTCCCCATGAAGTATTTTATGAGCACATATGTGCATCTTTTGCCCTTGTACCAAATCAACTGGACTGAAGCTGTGTCTGAACCTGGAGCTGCGCAGGGGCGCTAGCCTGCTGCCGTACGGAAGTGGTATGTTTCCTATGGGCTGAGAGTTTGCAGAACATGAGTATACAGTACTTTTAACATAGGCAGCCTATAGCATTGCTCATGCTGCTTCAGCAACAGGAGCTTGGCTTGGGCTAAGCATGAAGAGAGTTAGGGAGATGATAAAAGCAAGTTAATGTTGCTAGTTATAACCAGTAAAACAAGGGATGATGGACACAAGGAACAACCTGTGAGGTTCAAGTTGGACATTAGGAAAAGTTTCCTTGCAAAAAGGGTAGTACGGTACTAGAAGACAATCTTCAGGGAGGTTGTGGGATATTTCTTCATTCCTGAAACTTTTGGGGACTTGTTTCTGTAACATTATTGCTGGCCAGGGCTGGCATTTGTGGTCTTCTGCAATTGAGAGTTTAGACTACAAGACCTCCAGAAGCATCTTCTAACTGTCTTGTATGAGTAGATGCTTGCTCAGATCAAAACACTCTCTCTAGCAGAGATCAGGAGCAGGCACTTAGGAAAAAGCAAAAACCAAGACATACCTATTTGTCCTCAATATTCTCCTGTCATCTGGCAACAGGGGGTCAGGCATTTCCCAAATGAAAGGTGCCGTCTTTGAATTTATTTAATAAGCATGAAAAAGTTTGGTTGAGACATTTTAATTTTTTTATCCAGTAATTATTTCAGCTGTGAAATATATCAGAATTGACCTTGTTTTAGATAGTTTTGGTTTTGATATTTAATGAAAGGGTATTTTTATGAGAAATGTTATGAATTTAATTATATTTTCCTGGTGCACTGTGTTAGCTCTGCCTTACTGCTGCTACTGTGGGTAGGCAGGAAAAGATGTCCAGATTCCTGTTTGTTAGTCAGTCGCTTGAATTCTTCTGCACTGTCCCTTGGACCTCTGTGCTCAATCTCTTAAATCAGCTGGCTTGGGAAAAATAGTCTTTCACTTTCTTGATCAGCTACATAGTCTTTACCTCAGTAACTAAAATAAAACCACGTTCTTGTTATGTAATTTTAGCATTAAAAATGGGCAGCTCCGATTCATCCTCTTCTGAGGCTTAGGTGGGATTTTAAGGTTTGCAGCATTTTCCCCAATTGCCGAGCACTGTATCATTTCTGTGTCTCCTCCTGTTCCATGTATTTTTTTTTTAAACTGGGCAGTGGTCCTAGGTTTGTCTCGAGCATGCCTCAATAACTGAGTCTGTTTCATTACATTATTTTAGAAATCTGCTGTGATTACTGCCTAATCCCTTTGTGCACATCTTTTGGCCTTCTCCTGGAAACAGGGATTAACCTTCTGTGGCATTTTTGATCTAGCTAGCCATGGAATATGAATTACTTCTACTGCTGGTAAAAGGCTTTTTTGAACTGTGTGAAGTCTGCCTTCAGAGGTGCAAAGCACCTCCTTTCTCCCTCCTGTTGCACAGACTGATCTGTGCCATGCCCTGGAAAACAGCTCTGCCTCAGTGTCATTGTCTCTAGCAGCCATTTTCTTGGGCAGAATATTTTCTGTACCGTGTAGCACTGGAGGCTCAATAATGCACACTGTAATCACTTGGATGCACTCAGTAGCGGCTAGTTGTGTTGCTTGCTCATGGCATCTGATCAGGCAGCACATCCACCCTCCACCCAGGGAAAGCTGATAAGTCTGGCTGGGTGGCATGCAGCAGTCACCTCTGCCAGCAGCCAATTTCATGCGGGTGCCAACCCCCGGCCACCTCCTGAAGCATCTCACCCAAGTGCAGTTCTGTGGCTGTAGGAGAATGCCCTGTTTATGATTTTCTTTACTCATTGGATGCTCATTCTCAGACCTGTGGCTATTCCCATTAAGCAAAAGTATATGAAAATTATGTCAAGGGTTTCTGTGTGTGTATCAAATCTAAAAGAACACATCATACCTCTAATTATGATTCAAAAGTCTCTTTTTCCATTTACTTATCTGGACATTTTCTTACCAGTTCTTTATCCCTTGAAAACAAACAAGGTCCCTTTCAGATTCACAGAATATTTCATGTAGGAAACATCAGTTGCTTATATTCAGTTCTATACTCTCTCAGTTCCTTAGAAATGCTTATGGGAACTTAATGGATATTCTGCTTACACACATACAATTAGAATTATACTTTAGGAAGTATCAGATATGTGTGTATATACATACATACATATACACATACATACTCTATTTTTTTTTTTTTAAATCCTTCCCTTTTTAGCAGCCTGCTTAATGTACTTGATATTGTGAGGATGAAAGGTTTGTAAAGAAGTCCTGATGAAGGCCAGGGATGGAGTCACATAACCAGAAAAAGAAAACATAAAACCAAAAAAACTGATCCAGGAAACCGAGGACTCCTATGTAAATAGGAAGGACCACTGTGAGAAGCAGTTATTTTTGATCTTCTATTTTTTTATGTTATGGGTAACTTTTAAAGTTATTGGTGGGGTGGGGAAGTATTTTACTTCAGATTACACAACGTTTACTGTTGGTGTATGTTGCCGTGGCACTCAGTACCACTGCACTAGTTAAGGGTCTGTGAGGAGTATTTCTGTCATAAATCTGGAAGATTATATCTCTGTCTTCTCATATTGCATCATCCTGAAACTTGACAAGTTGTCAGTGGAGATGCAATTATTTCTACCAAGACATTAAGAATATAACTTACATTTCTAAGTTACGTAGTGCTACGAGAATATAATGATTCAGGAGAAACTGATGAGGTTGTTGGAGGTTTTTGCCTTTTTTTTTTTTTCCCCAACAGTAAACTTACATGTTGCTATTATAAAAATGAAATTTTGCTTGCTGTTAGTTGAAAATGAGGTTTAATTGTGTTTGTAATTTTCAAGGGAAGGGGAATGACACAGTCAAAACCCTAAGAGAGCTGAAAAAAACCAGTGGGCTTGGCCAGAAAATACTGTTCCATCCTATGAAAGAGGGGTGATATTATTTCCAGTTTGCAGATTGTTGTTGATTTCAAGAGCAGCCGGTGTTAGAGGAAGAGGTTGTGTTTCCCAGCGATGACTCACTGGATCTCACGAGCAGCAGGGAGAGCGGGTGCGAGCAGAGCCAGGAGCAGTTGTTAGGAGTTGGGCAGCCAAGACTATTAGCAGACCGTAGCTTGTTATTTTTACTTTGCAAACTCCCAAGAAGAGTGAACTCGCAAGAAGAGTGAGACAAAGACCAGGGAGCCAGGGGAGCAAGGAGCATGTTTGGAGGGGCAAAAGGAGTCTGGGGAAGAAGAGTGAGGGTGTCTTTCAAGTCATCTGATAATGTACCAGCTCCAAGGAGCACCTTGAATCATCAGTGAAATGTATTGAAGTAGTAGTATGAACAGCTTAACCAACTGAGAGTAAATGAACTGCAAATACAAAATTAAGATTACCCCTTATTTCAGGGTAGTTTGTTTATGTGAAGAAAGCTAAGTAGTCTTGGTAAAGTTGGTAATTTTTAGTTCTTTATTATGAATTAGCTTTAGGAATGCTGTTTATTATAAATGGATGAAACAGTTTCTTATTCAAAATCTTCAAGGTATAAAAATTCTTTCTTTTCTAGCTTACTGTGAAATTTAATTTAAACCTTTCCTTCCTCCCTCCACAAAAATGAACAAAATGAATCTGGATTATTTCCCAGCAGTGCACTTATTCGGAAAGATGTGGGAGTTAAAGATTCCCATTGCTATAATGGGAGTGTCTCATTTGCTGGCTTGGAGTTACAATGCTTTCTTCTCAGACCTCAGCTAAGTGACTAAGGTTGCCTCTTAGGGCATGGGTGATCCAAGTTCAATTCTCTGCTCCACTATGCTTCTGTGTCCCAGTGGGACTTTATACACCTTGCTTCAGCACTGGGCTCTGCCTCAGTTACCCTGTTGGAATAGTTTTGCTTAATATTGGACACTGAAACAGAAATTTGGCTAGGAGTTGGAGAGATTAGCTGGATTGTTCATATCTCATGTGAATACAGAGGGCCACGGGGTTACTAACGTGCAAAGTAATTCTTGGTATTTTAAGGAATATTCTGGTTTTGATCAGAAATCTTCTGTGTACTTGCCCAGTAAATATTGAGATTTTCATACTTTTCAGAGAGAAATTTGGGTCCCCAGTTAGTTAGTATTTTTTTTTTTTTAGAAGCCTAAATAGAAATAGAGACTACTAACACACAACCTTCAGAGAATTTTCAAAGGACTTACTAATATTTATCCTCTCTTAAATCAAAAGAAATAAATGAAGGGAAACACAAAACAGTCAAAAAATAAAAATAATTCAAGTATTCGTGGATTAGTACCTTTATTTCTCACAATCAGATATGACTGTTACCATTTACATCACTGTACTGCTGAAATGCACGACATACTGAAAGCAGACTGACACCATGTGGTCTGTGCTGAGTGGATGGGAAGCAGAAACACTACGGAGACGACAGGTTGCCCTGCCTAGGTGGTAAGGTCAGGGTTATCCCTGATGCATTGGCTATTGTATCAGTATGTACGTCTTCAAATCATGAAACTGTTTTCTATGGTTCCTCTGCCTAGTTCATAAGTATTATTTCCCTGCAGAAGAGCAGTCAGCTGCTTAACAGAAAGAGGGGAGAAAGTCTGAAGACATTAGGCTTTGAGCAATCTGGTCTAGTGGGAGGTGTCCTAGCCCATAGCAAGGTGGTTGGAACTAGATGATCTTTAAGGTCCCTTCCAAGCTAAACCATTCTATGATTAAGTACTGCTTCAGACAAGCCGCTGGAGCTTGTGGGTGCCTGGGGAAGGTGCATTCATCCAAGGAGGTGTAGGCACTTGCAGGTTTTGATGAGTATGACAGCTGATACTTGTTTGCTTAACAGCTGGGACCTTGTTTGCTTGCTAGCTTTGTCACCAGTGTAGAAGTGTTTCATACATGTGCCATGTAGTATAAACACCAGATTGCCTCCCTGCCTGCCAAATTCTCAGGACATTGGTGCCCATGAAGTTGCTGTGAGGGTGCTGAGCAATCCTGATGGCATTTGCTATGTTAGCATTTGTTCGCAGGACGTGAACGTGTTGAAACAGGAGCGGTGCATTAACAGCTCAGTGTCGTATTGCGTGATCTCACACCCTGCAGAAGGTAACACTGATCTGAATAGGGCTTAAAAGAGAGCCCATCATAAATTAATGAGGATGTTAAACTCCTCCTTGGAGGATGGCTGAGGTCCACAAAGACTCCTTCTCAGGAGATGACAACACCTAGAAGGAAGGAAAAAGAAATAATTGCTGAACTTTGAATTTTGTGGCTATGGAGAGCTTTTATGTACTTGACAGTCAAGCTGCTCATATCATGGATTTGCTCCATGTTTCCCATTGATCCATTTCCTGCTCTTCCAGATTAGTAGAATATAGCCACACTGTGGTCCTCTGACTGCATAAACTGTTTGTTTCTTGAAATGCATTTTTTTCTTAATTAGCTCTTTAACCTCAGTAGCCTTCCACGGTTGCCTCTCGCCATTCCTGTATTAGTTCCCCAAAGCCTCACTTTTGCGCATCTTTTCTGCCATTTTCTCCAAGGAGAGCGTTTGTCAGTAGTTCCTACTTTTGTAGAGAGTAATAGGTGTTATGTGCAATTGCACCTGTAGGTAGAATTCCCTCCCCTTTTCATTCCAATATTGCTTTATACTCCTGGGCTACTTGACAGTTCCATGGAGGACATTATCAAACTTGAGAGCTCTTCCACAAATTCTTCATCATTTGTTGTTTTCTCTTTTGTAAAATGCCTCTTGACAATAAAGTTGAATCCACGTTGTAATCTGGGTTTAAAAGAAATTCAGTTACTGGTAACTCAAATAGATATTCCTAAAATTAAAACAGCTGTTGGAAAACACAGGTGGACATGATGTACACAAGTACTCTGATTAGAAACAGTGTAGTGTCATCACATGCTAAATTTTTGATATTATCTCCCTATAATTCCCAGCCGTGGAAACCTGAAAGTGAGAAAAAAGAGGAAGTGGGAAAACTGAAACTCTGCAGCAGTAGAAACTCAGGATGCACAGCAGAAGTTCACACTCTTTCCACCTTGGTGTGCTAACACTTCTGATTTGAACCGTTAATTGCTCTTGTGCCTTTAACTCTTTGGAAACCATTGTTGTTAGGTGTCTATTACACTGGGAAAATATGTTGCTTAGTATAAAAGGAGTGACGGGAATACTTTATTACCAGTCTCTCTTTATACACAAAAAAATAGACATTGTGCTTTCCAAAAAAATATCTCATTGGATTTTCAGCTTAGTTGAACAGCAACTGCTTTTAAAAAGTGACTATGTCCCTGTGATACTTTCCTTCTAAACAAGACCCCTTCAGTATACACAGTGTGACTGACTTAGAGGGGAGGCTGGTAAAGAAGGAAAAGTTTTGAGTTCTGTTGTCCTTGTATAGCCAGAAAAAGCAGAAACATTAGCTGGATATTGCTCTAGTTCATACAACTTAATCAGAATTGTTAAATAAAAAAATAAATAGCCTTCTGACTTACACGCAGTGAAACCATACAGACTTGAGATGCACTAAGTTACTCCTCAGATTGTAGCTCCAGGAATACTAATATTACTATTTTCAGGCCAGGCTTAAAGGTTTTACACTGGGATGGTGATGGTGAATGCAGATCTGACCCCAGGTATCAGATCTTAGCTTATATTTACAGTGATCTGCAGAAAAAAAAA
>VYXH01007215.1:263235-273267 GCA_013397275.1 Burhinus bistriatus | reverse complement strand
AAAAAAAAAAAAAAGATAAACCCCTTATTTTTATGATAACAAACTGAACAAATCAGAAAAAAACCCCATTTGACCTATTTCATATTGTCTTTTCCTGGGTGTTTTGTTTTTTTTTTTTTTAATTGAAAATCACTGTTTTTAAATCGGCAGTAGTGGCTAATGCAAAAGAAGTGAGTTTGTATGTACGGCTTATAACCTAAAAGTAAGTATTCAGTCATGCTATATATGACAATTTTCTATAGAGAAATTTTATGTCAAAGACTGCATGTGTGAGTGATCTGTAAGAGAAATCCACGTTTAGTGTTCAGCTGAACTCTCAGATCTTGGTAAATTGTCTTCAATTTGTGAACTTGTCTTCCATCCGTGTAGTGTGTGAAGACAGGCAGCAGCCTATGGAGCCAAATGGGAATTTCACTGCTGTGAGGAGTCTCTGACATGCTGATTCTTGCACTGCCTCATTGGCAAGACTGTGAAGAAGATACATGAACAATCTAAGCAAAAACAGATTATAACATGCCTCAGGCTTCAAGGGGAATAGTTTACATCAGTCCTGAGAGATTTAAAGAAAAAAAAAACCCAAACAAAAACAAAACCAGGAAAGGCATAACTGGCTCTTATGCTGCTCCTTACTTTTATCTATGATGTACACTTAGCTCAGTTGAGGAATGGGCGTATAGCCATGAAACTCCTTACTGTAGACCTGGTTCATCATCTCAGACTCTCCACAAAGGACAACTTGGAAGAAGAGAGATGTTTGTGCATGTGTTTGCAGGTCATAGATTGCTTTCTCCTTAGGTATTCTTTATAGCAATGAAGGCACAATGAACAGAATTGGTACCTTTTCGACATTGTTATTGGTCCTAATTAAACATAGCAATCCTAAAGTAATTAAAGTGCTGCTTCTGCATATTTGCAATGCTTAGGAAAGCCTAACGTTTACAAAGATTCTGAATGCCAGAAATATCCATTTTGTCAGCTTTTCCTCTTTCACTAGTATTATAGGTAGGCTTTGGACTTACGGGACAGAAGAAATGATTCAGTTCAGTCCAAAAGTTTCTGAAGAGATGTCAAATCTGGGGTTTGTGAAAGCTTCTTTCTTTCTGTGTGCCCTTAGGAAATCAGCGGGGGGAAGTAGGGAGTGAGGGGGGCTCACAAACCTGTGTGCACCCATTTTTATACTTTTTTGTTAACCAGAAAATGTTTTCTGCTGCCTTGGAAAATCGAAGTTAATTAGTATACTGGGTTTGAACATGTAAAGTGTACATTGCAGCAAGTACAGAGATTGCTACTGAGCAGTACGTGCCAGGTGGCTAAGAAAAGCAAGCCTCTGCCAGTTGACGTAAGTTCAGTTTACAACCATTCATATTTTCAGAGGTCTACAGACTCTCTGGACTAGTCTGTTGCCTGGGAAACTGCACTGTGTAAATTAGGGCAAGGGGAAACCATGGTTATTAGATATGTACTTTTTAATAATTATTACTGTAACTTTCACAATAAACATCCAAGCCAGGACTTGGCCAGGGACTTGACAAGACTTTTCATGTGTCAGCTTGTACAGCACTGACAATAAGGTTGGGACATTTTTTTGTAAGCAATGAATAGTTGCATAGGAGGTTAAATATTAAGCAAAAATAGTTCTTTTCCAAGTGTATCAGAGTATGTGTTGTAGATACAAAATCTCTTCCTCTCAGTATTAATAGCTTGCTGTGTCTGCCTTTGTTGTTTTTTGGGCTGGACTGGCCACTGAAACAAACAACAGATGTTCTCTGACCTCTCTCCCTTCAGAAAGAACCTAGGAGTGTAAAAGAAAACTGACCTACTTTATATTCTTTGTATTATTCTATCAATATTTTCTTTAAAAAAAATATATACAATATATACAAAACCAGTATCGAGCTCCCAGGATGACAATCATGTCACCGGCAAGTATTGGGAAAGTCCCAGACTGAACTCAGTGATGGGTGGGAACTGGATTCCAGATCTGGATTCCGGAATGCACGGATTGGGATCAAAGGCAGATGGACAGAGTCCTCCTTGGATGCCGGCCATTGAAGAAAGAGGGCTGACTCTTTGATCCCTCAGCTTTTATACTGAGCAGGAGGCAGATGGGATGGAATACCCTGTTGGTCAGTTTTGGGTCACCTGTCCTGTGCCCTCCTTCCTGCAGGTGTGACCCCTCTACGCGTTTCCGCTTCTGACCCTCCAACGGGGCAAATAACAAAGTTGGCTGGCCTTGGCTGTTATAGCAACAAGTATAAGCAAGAGCCTCTCTGCATACCATTCCTTGGCATCAATTAGACACAATCAGGTTTTACCATTCTGGGAGCGGACCACTGTCTTAAAAATATGCTGTTAATTTCAGAGAGTTCAGTTAGTTAGAAGAGGCTTAACTGAAAAGTAAAATTGCTGAAGAGAAAATTGGTTCTGTTTTACCTCAAACCAGGACAGCCTTATATGCAGAGTGGACCACTGGAGGAATTGTTGAATCCCTCTCTCCCAAACCTGGCATAATTGAAAAAACCAAGGGAGAATAAGGATTGCGTGAACTCTTATAGCTCTAATCACTTTTTATCCTGTAGGTGTCCCCTCTTTTCTTAGCACTTGTACTTTTCAAGAGCATGAGCTTAAATTTTTATAAGGGATATATAGCAGATAGATTTACTTAATATGTAGTAAGGCACAGAGCATTGACTTTTGAAATTGTTAGAATAGAATACTTAGACTGGGCACTCCAGATGCTGAAACTTAATTTGCATACTGTTTTAAATGAGAGTTTTGAAATACACTAAGAGCATAAGATCATAAATGTATCATTTTGAACCTCCTCTGAAAAAAAGAAGAAAACAAGACCACGTTAAAATACTAAACAGTGCCTTCTACTTTGGCTAATCAACAAGACAAAAACTAATTGTTTTTTCAGACCCTAGTTCCTTGGGAGACACTAAGTAGGACAAAATTTGCATTGAGAAGGATGGAGAAAATTAAGGCAAATTAACATCTTGGTTTAAACTAGGCAGTCATACAGAGATGGTGAAATATCAAGTGAAAATGAGTTTCAGGGAACTTCTTCCCTATGCAAGTGCTTCACGAGGCACTTCTTCCAAAACATAACTGTCTGGATGTTTTTTACAAGAGCAGCCATGGTGCTGCCTGGACAGCAATGGGCAGATCCAGTATCTGATCACATGCTCCCATACACTGTTTCCAGGTTTGGTTCTCCAAGATGTGCTATGCATGGTCAGACCAGCCCTTCATGTCTGCTGTCCCTTTCCTGGCCTTGACACGCGGCTACTGGCACTCTGGATTTCCTCACAGCTGGGATTGGCTCTCTCAGAGGCTACCTGCCTGCTCGATTGTGATGCCCCAAGCTGTGCTGAGTGCTAGCTTTGCTCTCTGCGCTCTCAGGAGAGCTGCGGGTTTTCCAGAAGCTCATTGCTGGGTCTTGTCTTTCCACTTCCTCCTGCCGGGCTGGTTTTTTTAGCAGTGAATTGAATTCTTTGGCTCAAAACCTTTAAAACTGCCACTACAGTGTCAGTTTTGGGCTAGCAGTAAGAGAAATCGCAGTTCTTATATTTGTGCATGTGCAGCAGGAGTCCCAGACTCTTACTCAGACAAGTTTTTATGAAGAAACTCACTGAAAAGCTTTTCTGGTTGTAAATCAATTCTGTCTCTGGGGTTAAGCCATTCAGTAACTGTGGGCACTGATCTCTCTGTCAGGGTTTTCCAGACATGGTCTCTGCCTAAGTGTCAAGCTGCTCCTAGAGAATGAATGCTCCAATCCATACTAAAGATTATTTTCCAAATTGAATGGAATTGTGGAATTGAAAACTTGACATGGGCATAGTCTCCAAACTGTCACACCTGTGTACAAAAAAGTAATAACACAGGACACACTACAGTCTTCTGGACTGGCTGAGTTTATTTTTATCTCTGTAATTGGGATAAGTTAGGGAAATTTGGTATTCATTGCCACTCAGCTTCCTCCTCAACTCCCTGGTGGTAAAGGTTTACTTCACTTGACTGTTATTGTACTATATTTACTTACACTGTCTCTGTATCCTCTTTTTTTTTTTTTCCCTAAAACAGATTTTTTTTTTTTTTCCCTTCATTCAGGAAAGTTATAAAAAATCATGAAACTCTGTTTTGTTAGGTAAGTGTTGAATCTGGAGTGTTACATGTAGTTCTACCAGTGGTCCAGAGTGTTCCCCTGCAGAGCACTTAGCAATGTGACTAACCTGTTACATATAGTTTTTTCTATCATATTCTCCCCATGGGAAATTTGTATAAACATTGCAATGCTTTCCTGTGGTAAAGTGCTGTTTGTGTTTGTAAATGTGTTATTTATAGGTGTGTTAGAAAAGGTGGTTTTGAGAAGAGAGCTGGCTTGCTTCCTTGGTTATTTGGCAAATTAATTCCAGGGCTACTATTGTTGTTCTCTGAAGAACCTCATTTGCTATCCAAATAATCTTTATTACTGAACATAGTTACTGACATTACAGAATATAATTGTTTGTGCTTTTAGAGATTTTTTTTTTTTTTTAAATGTGTTTTAAGATCCAGCTCCAACGGGTGTTTTCAAGATAAGGTCTGACAACTTTTGGATAGTTTGGTGTTTCCATGGATCTTTGCTGGAATACCACTCACAATAGCCCATGGACAATAGCAAATGGCAAGTTAAAGACTAGTCTTGACTCATAATGTAATTGTCTAAAGGCAGTCAAAAAAGTGAGTTAAGTTACTTAATAGAAGTGGCTTCAGCAAACTGGAGATATTTCAGTGTAATCCTTCGAATACACCAAAACAATTAGTGAAAAGTTGCCCATCAAACTTGACTCCAGGTACTGTGGGATTTTTTTTGAATTCTGTATTCTAGCTTTTGAGACATTTATGTTATGTATTTTCTTCATCTTTGATGGTAACACATAAAGGAAAACTGCTTTTTGCTTTCAGAAAAAAGCTGCTTTAGAGATAAATGTGTCTCAAATATTAGCAGTTTCATGAGGTACAAATTGTACACAGCTTTGTTGTTCCTTTTAAACAGAATCTCAATTTATGATGGAAAATTTCAGAACTGCTTTAAAGTTTCATTTTCTAGTGCCATGATTTTTCTTTTACGGATTTGTTACTATGCATTTCTGGGCAGGTATGGACAGGTCTTATCCCTCCTTCCTTAATCTCTTTAATATCGTATTACTAATTCTATCATATGTTTATGATGGGGCAGATGTCTCCAGGAAACTTTTTTCTCTGCAAAAATGCAATCTATTACACTTTTAAAGAATAAAATTCAAAGGCTGGAGAAAAAACCCTCATAAATGATTACTTGTACTTGGAGCACATATAGAGTAGCCATAGTGCTGTGAATCAGCCATGTTGATTATAGGGAAATGAGAAACTTAACATGAAATAAAGTATTACACTGAAGAAGAATACAGGGATATCTTACGTCTCTTAACTTCTGAATGAAAAGAATAAACACCTGATTAAAAACAATATATATCTTTCAGCCTACTGAATTTCTTTCTGGAAGAACTTATATTAATTTTCTGCTACATAAGAAGCAGTTATTAGCATTCGTGGTCAGTTTTATCCGAGATGTATTCTCTGGCAGACCTGTACCAATAAAACTCTGCTTCAACTAAGTTTTATATTCTGCTTAGATGTGTCCCAGCTGCTTGGAGTATCTCATCTCTTGTTCCTAAAATGCTTTTCAGATTACCCTATTTTTCACCTCCCTTATTTTGGAGTATCATAATTCATTCCTTAAAGAAGCAAGGGTCGAGTCTACCTGAGTCTTAAGGTCAAACGTTAGCTGGCATCTACGTAACCAAAAGCTCATTTCTTATCTTGATTTAATTGTAGAAACAGAACAATGGGATAATCCAATCTACTCACTATTCTAAATAATTCAAATCACTTTATTCACATTCCTAAGAAGTGACTGTCAGCAGTCTGGGATTTGAAATAGCAAGTATTGCTTTATGCTTAACAAAACACAGATAACTGACAACCCCTTCAAATAGGGAATGGTTCATTTTGTGATGCAAAACAGATAGCTTGATTGGGAATAATATTGTGTATCTATATGCAGGATTAAATCCCAGACAGAAAGCATGGGCAGATGAAAAGATTGATTGTATTGCTAGTCTCTTTTTCCTGCAGTAAAACTGAATATTTCACAGCCCTCAAAAGAATAAGGCAAGTGGCTGGTTAATGCATTGGCTGTGTTTGACATACCTTATAACTATTTTTGAACTTTCAGCCACCTTCTTTAAACACAAGCAGATTCCTGCTGTGATTGAACAGCTTTCCCTAGTAAGAATCTTGTGATAGGAGATTTACATGTTAGAGAGCAGTATGCCTCCAACATAGGTAAGCAATACTCCTGACATCATCAATAATCAAAGTGCCCAGGAGCTAGACAGTTGTCTTCAGCAAAGATTGCCTTCATCCCTTTCCTCAATTATAGGGAAGGCTTGGTTTCAGTGGTTGATTTTTATTTTTTTTAAATTTATTTTTTTAAAATAGTTTGTGCATGTTTTGATAAGCTGAGATTTGCATTCTTAGAGCTTGTGATCCATGGAGATAACTCTGATAGCCAAAGTAATCAGATGGTACTTGGAAACCTATTAGTGCAGCTCTTTGCTATCACACTGTATCGCAATGGTGTGTTCTCCAGTATCTGCCATTTGTAAACCTGCCAGCATCTTAGTGCATGAAATGTCAGTAAAACATTTCTGGGGATGCTGCCAAAGGGAACCGCTTCATGCATTTGGCCCTTTTCCTCCTCTCTGGCTGGTGCTTTCTGAGATCACTGCTGGAGATCAGCCCAAGCGATACATACATCTCTGTGCCCAGCGTGGATGGAGGCACACATGTAGGGCAGCTTTACTTGTCCAAATAATTTCCAGATGGGTGGGCAGCAGTGTCTTGCACGTCATTCTTCTGGGCTGACATGCTCATTAGCTAACTGATCCAACAGCAACCACTTAACATGTGAACCCCCCTAAAAGGAACTGCTAAACTGGTGGGTTGAGTGAACTCCCACTGATGTTATATGGAAAATGCTTTGGAAAACATTTCAGAGCCCCAATGAGTTAAAAAGCAATCTATGCATTTTGAAAGCTGCACTGAAGGGGAATGTGATATTTTTGTATTCTTGTGGTGAAAAAAATCATACTTGAGGAGATGTTTAAACTTGAAACAACATGCAGGAGGAGAGCAGGCAGCAGGCAGACTCTGAAGAGCAGCTCTGGATGCCTCGGCAAAAATCCTGTTGGTGGCGGGAATGTTTTTGCTGGTAGGTGAAGCAGCTTCTGCCTTGAGTCAGCCCCTATCTGAGAGATGCTCCCACTTAAGTATGGCTGATCACATTCAGAGTTGGTTGGTGCAAAGTATAACTGTCCAAAGCTATGGACAAATGCTAACCTTTCAATCAAGTGTTTTATTAGACTGTAAATCCCAAAGTTAATAAAATCACAGAATAATTTAGTGTGGAAGGGTCTTTGGAGGTCACCTGGCTCATTTTCCAGTCAAATTCTACGTTCTCTAAAGATGGGTATTTCACAACCCCACAGGTCTTGTCCATTGTTTACCTTATTGTGAAAAAAATTAGATGACAGTTGCATTACCACAAAAATGCAGCATTCCCACATTAATCCATTCTAGTGCCCTCCCCTGTCCCCCAACAAGTTAAGCAGGAAAGATAACAGGGAGTAAAGGAGCCTTGCAATGTGACTGTAACCTGGATTCAGGAGGATATTAGATCATATGCACTATCTCTTTCTTATTTCAGTACAGGATGTTTCTTACTTCATACAGCTTCACATTAGGTGTTTGCATTTTCTTGTTTAAGCCACTGTAAGTGAATAGCTGCATCAAGATTCCTGAATTTTCCATTTAAAAAAAAACAACCAACCAAACTATTTTGCATTGGAGGGCAAAAAAAAAAAAAGTAGGTTTTTTTTAAGAAAGCACAATAATTTGATTTTGAAGTGATTACTTCTTATATATCCTAATAATTATTAGGGATTTGGTATATATTTTTTTTTAAAAGATTGGTCTTGAAAGCCAAATTTCTAGAGGTGAGAATCTGGCAAACACATTAAAAAAATGGACAACTTATATATATATACATGCAGCAGTATTTGCATAATGTTCTCTTAGAGCAATGTAATGGCAACAGCTGAATTTCAGTGACCAGGATGACTCCAGCCATATTTATTTGCTAAAGGGCCAGAATGCCTTTGTCAGAAAGCATAGGATGACTTCAGGACAGACAGTACGGTATGTGGAATAGCTGACATCATAATGGGAAATATGACCAGGTCTTAAATCATTTACGTGGTTTTAGCTCTTTTCTTATTTCATTTATTTAACTTCACTAGAGGTTAATTAAAATTTTTTTCCTACTAAGATGGCTGATGTACCCACATGACAATTCTATATAGTTATAGATAAGCATTGAACACTTTCTGCAATGATTAAGTAAAATAATATTGTCTTAACTACAAGAAACAACTATACCATTTTCCTAAAAGCTTAATTATGCAAAATGTAATTGCTTTATCTTAGTCAATTCAAAGTTTCCATTCTTGCTGCTGAGGGGTGAAAAGTGAAGTATTTAAGTCTACAGAGAACATTCAGGTTTTGGGGAGGGGAAGACTTGATTATGGGGATGAAAACCTAGAATGATGTTATTTGTCTCACTAGAAAATGTGACGCCTTTGAACTTGTGACTAAAAAGCCTGGAAATTTGACTTTAATATTGCAAAGCAAACAAGAAATGCATCTTTCTCAGATTTTTCATTTCTGGTCAGAAATAAGGGCTTGCTGATGACAACTGTTTCTCTGTGAGTGAGTGTGTAATAATTTTCAAACCAGTTGTGTGAGCCCGGTAACCACATCAATCTGTGTTTGAAAAGGAAGCCACCTACATTTACTGAAGTGTGTGATGAGATATGGAGGTTACGAATTAGTCTGAAGTCCCATCTGGAAAACAAGAAGCTTATTTTTTTTAAGATAACCAGAATCTGGAGCACTGAATGCAAACATCTAACTTTTGTGCCCACAATTGCCATTTGTATAATTATTTAGAGGCTTTTTGGCAAACTGAAATTGAACGGACCTGGGTTCTATGAATTTTGGTGGGTAAATACACAGTATGCATCAAAGTTAACAGTGTTAACCCCTGCAACAGACTCACTGGAGTTACTGGGTATACAGGCCTTCCCGTTTGCTGAAATAAATGGGTGATCTGTAGAGACTTGCAGAGATTTGGACAATTTTCCTGAAAAGTTGAACTAGCATTAAAGGTTTCCAGATGAAACTTGATCAAAGGAGGCAGGCAGCGGTCGTGGGTTGAAGACTGCCTCTCCTGTCTGTAGCAAAGGAGATGGGAACCAGCTGGTTTGACCACAGGAACAGTGCCCACCACGTTTGTTTCTGCTGATAGCAAAAGGGTTCATCAGGCAGGATGGTACCCATTGTTATAAGATATCACAGAATCATAGAATCCTTTAGGTTGGAGAAGACCTTTAAGATTATCCAGTCCAATCATTGACCCTACTCTACCAGGGCTGCCACTAAACCATGTCTCTAAGCACCACATCTACACGACTTCTAAACACCTCTAGGGATGGTGATTCAACCACCTCCCTGGGCAGCCTGTTCCAATGCTTGATAACTCTTTCAGTGAAAATTTTTTTCCTAATGTCCAGCCTAAACCTTCCCTGGTGCATCTTGAACCCGTTTCCTCTTGTCCTATCGCTAGTTACTCGGGAGAAGAGATCAGCTCCCATCTCACTACAACCTCCTTTCAGGTAGTTATAGAGAGCAATGAGGTCTCCCCTCAACCTTCTCTTCTCCAGACTAAACAATCCTAATTCCTTCAGCTGCTCCTCATAAGACATGTTCTCCAGACACCTCACCAGCTTTGGTGCCCTTCTCTGGACACGCTCCAGCACCTCAATGTCCCTCCTATACTGTGGCGCCCAAAACTGAACGCAGTACTCAAGCTGCGGCCTCACCAGC
>VYXH01007215.1:251039-263218 GCA_013397275.1 Burhinus bistriatus | reverse complement strand
GCCATTCACCACAACTCTCTGGGCTCGGCCATCCAGCTAGTTTTTAATCAAGCGAAGAGTACGCCTGTCTAAGCCATGGGCTGCCAGCCTCTCTAGCAGAATGCTGTGGGAGACTGTGTCAAAGGCCTTACTAAAGTCCAAGTAGACAACATCCACAGCCTTTCCTTCATCCACCAGGTGGGTCACCTGGTCATAAAAGGAGATCAGGTTGGTCAAACAGGACCTGCCTTTCATGAACCCATGCTGGCTGGGCCTGATCCCCTGGTTGTCCTTCACATGCCGGGTGAGTGCACTCAGAATGAACCGTTCCATGATCTTTCCTGGCACTGAGGTCACACTGACAGGCCTATAGTTGCCTGGATCCTCCTTCCGGCCCTTCTTGTAGATGGGTGTCACATTGGCAAGCCTCCAGTCATCTGGGATCTCCCCTGTTGACCAGGACCGCTGATAAATGATGGAGAGTGGCTTGGCAAGGAAACTTCATGGTAATTGTGATCCTGGGCACTCTGTGCTTAACAGCCAAAGTGTAAAAATTTGATGAGAAAGTAGTGTAAACTCTGCATAATCAGTTATATGAAGCACACTCTTGTGAACTGCATTTCTGTGAGGGTAAAAATGAAAGTGGAAGCTTGAATGCATGTTTTGTGTTAAGTGGAGGAAAAACTCGCTTTTTGCTAATATTCAGCGCTGACCTCTCCTTGATGATGCCCTCCAAATCTTTTATATTCAAGGATTCTTTCTCCACCTTTCAATACTTTCTGGTCTCTTTCCTATCTGTACGTGAACATCCTGCTATTCGGGCAGCAGTAGGGAGAAGTCCCAACTCATGTACGCATGCCATTGATGAAGCACCGTGTTCAAATGCCAGCATCTCTGCCACAGGTTTACCATTGCTGTGCTAATGGCCTCTCTACTGATTTATTTTTGCTCTTGGCTTGCTGCAAGTTTTTCCATGAGCTGCAAGGAAAACCGATTTTATAGATGTGATTTTTAACATGTTCCTCAGCTTGTTATTCATGTTACCTGAAGGAAACTGGATGAGTGCCAAGAAGTACAGCAGCAGGTACCGAGGTACGTGCAGAGCCCTGGAGCTGGCCCGGCAGACCCGGTGGCAGCCTGCCTTGTTGGGGGTGGCTGGGGACCACCCTCCCTCTCCCCTGCAGCAGCTGAGTCGCAGCTGGATCTGAGATGTATGAAGGGGCTGGTGAGAACTAATCTGTTTGGAAGGACCTGTCACTACGGATTTTAGAAAGGATACAGTTTGAGGTATTTAAGAACTCTATCATTGAATAAAATCCCCAGTGAACAATCCATTTTTAGGATATCAAAATAAGTATATTTTGCTTATGTAATCATCCTAGGACAATAAATACTTTTTCATTCATTCCATCCAATTTACTTTAGTACTTAGTGTGGAATAGAAATTGGGTGGTCAATATAATTACCATATTACACCTTTAGGTGCCTTTGCATCTACTTTTTTGTTTATTAAGAACTATGGTTCAGTTTCCCTTTTTTTGACTCTGCACTCATTTTTTTCCTAATTAAAAATTATGTTGTTGGGACTAACCCGGAGTTGCATAAATCAATAACTCTACACAGAAAAACAGAACAAATTGTACCTCATATTTCCATAACGGACAAGATCTAAAATGAATTATTTGGGTTAATGAGGGTCCTCCGGGTCTTTTGTGAGGATATACAGCCTCCTGTGACACCAGTATGTTACTGATTGAAAAATACTTCTCAGAGCCAAAGAAAAGGTGAAAACATCAGGTGCAAGCTGGTTAGGGGACTCAGTATACTGAAGCTTTTAGCTTGAGTGCATTGATTTTTGGCTGCCTGCATTGAGCTCCAGCATAAGCTGAGGATAAAAATTCAGATTTACCCTTGCTTTGAGGTTCAAACTCGGTTCTAATCTCAGCTGGGGATTTGGCTAAGACGCAGCTGTGTTCCCAAGTTTCTGTCACACTGACATGAGGTTATCTTTTTCTTTCTCAGAAAGAGAACAGTGCTCCCCAGAGGGAAGGGAACACAAACACCCTGAAACGTGCAGGGGGTTATGCAGCGCTGTTAACTTAGATCTGAATCTTAGGCGAGACAATCATGGGGCCAAAAAACGCTAGGAACAGGCAGCTACAACAACATTAAAATGTCTCATATTTCCTATTCTCTTTCTGCTCCATTACCTTTATCCTCTTATTCCAGGTAGTTAGCTTCCTCATTCTCTTATTACCTTGTTGTGAATCAGTAATCTGGCTGGAGGAGCGCAGGGCGCTGCCACAGGTGCCCATGCCTGCATGGAGAGGAACAAGGACGGGAGGAACCTCGCTTTTGCTGGAGTGCGGAGTTGTAGCAGCTCTGTGGAAATGGGACTGCTTTTAGCTGCTTGTCATGTGACTGCAGTTGGATGCACTTTTATGGAGATGGAAAGAGGTGGCTTCAAGGCAGGAGGGAAGGATTCTTTCCTCTCCATCCAGTGTAAATTTTCCTGTTCCAAAACAGTGGGAAGCTGGTGCTATTCAAAGTTCAACTGGGGATGGACAAAACACTTGGTTTTTTCCTAAGTCTTATTCTTGATAATGAACTATGTTAACTGAATTTTACGTGAACTATTTACCATGGAAAGGTCATAAACTACTGAAGAAGGGCTTCTAATTAAAAATTTAAATGATCTATTAGCACATTTCTCCTAACATGTGACAAAAATTACAGTGCAGATAAAACATTCTTGCTTTTTTTCCTGTTTAAAATGCATCTTGAATATGGCAGCAGAAGAGATGACCTAATTTAGAGAGATGTTCTGAAGGAGGAAAAGTCCAATGGTCAAGTGAAATAGGAGTTTTCTAATTTACAACACAGTGACTTGAGGAAATGGGCCACTCTTTCTTCCCTGTGCTCCAAGACTCTACTTGGAAAGGCATCTACTTATAGTACAATTGCTGCAACCTGTGAGGTTCGTATTGCTGGTACTCTGATACCACGTCTCTCATCAGTGGAGCATGTTTCTGGGAGTTTAGAAGCAGACAGGCTTTTTCATTGGCTGGAACATAAATTACATTATCACGTCCATCAAGGCTTGGGCATACGAACTGCTCTGTGTTTATGAGTATGGATGGATTCTAGGAAGTTGTCTGACAATGTGGGATGAAAACTATTGGCCTGATTTATGAAAGAAAACAAAACTTGGATCTTGTGTGTGTCTCTGTCTTCTGTATATGCTGGAAGACCTTCACCACAGAGGTCCAGGCCAGGCCCTGATGAGGTGGCACAAGGGAGCAATAGGTTCCTCCAAACTGACAAAGCAGAGTGAAACCTGCCTTCTCAGTTCCTGATGCAGGAGGCAGAGCTGCAGCGGGGTGGAGAGCAGGGACTGTGTGGGTTCCCCAGCCAAGCCCTGGGGCACAAAAGGAGTCACCTCCATCATTGCCCTGCAGTCTCCTGAGGCCAACTCTGCTTTCCCAAACTTCTCGTGGGAAGCACAGCTCTTCTTACCTGCTATGACTCTTTCTGAACCACTCGGCATGGAAATGTCATAAACTGCTGATGAATGGGCATTCAGAGGGTAATGATTAAGGAAGAGTTTAGGAAATAAATCTGATCTTCAGCAATTCTCTATTTCAGCTTAGATCAAGGAAAAGGCCATGCAGGAAGCTACCTAAAGAAAAGATGCATTAAAGGGAAAGCATTTTGTGCATGGAAGGCAGATATTTCGGTTAGCTCTGCTGGAAGATATGAACCAGTGTAGCTAAGTGACATCTACATGACCACACTGGACACTAGTCTTTAGATCTGAGTCTACAGTCCCTAATATATGTGGAAAATATGCTATGTTTTCTCCATGGATGTATTACTTTTCAGACCATGAATCCTGAAGTAGGAAAAGTAAGTGAGATACCATTCTAGAATTACATACTTTGTATTTTCAGAAATTTTTTTTTTTTTTTCTTAATGGATATATATTGAATGTGAAATGTATTTTTCAAAACAATAATTGGTTTTAATTAATTTTGATTGAGGAGATGCAATTCTGTAAATAATGACTATAATTTCACTTCATACTTTGGTGTAGTGTTCCCCCAGGGAGGAAGTAGAAAAAAACCTATGTTCTCCTTTGGCCTTTGCAGTTATTTCCTGCCCTTACTATTGTGCCACCATAACGCTGTAGGACAGTCTCCCTGTTGCTATTTCTTATAGTCAGTGAACATGAGAAGTATTGTTATGCTAATGGTCCTTTCACCATAATTTCTCTGAAGATTACAGCTGCAAATGATGCCCTCCTGCTACCTCCTATGAATGAAACACACCCTTGAAACAAGTGCCGCTTCCCCTTCTGGCCATCTAACTTGCCTTTAGCTATTTCTAAAGGGAACAGCATAATAATTATTCACTTTATTCATAACATAAAAATCTGACTTATCAAAAGAAACATGATTAGTACCTTTTCTTTAAATGTCAAGAATTCTCATAAGATGCTGTGCAAATGAAATTGTACATAAAAACATGTAAAAAAAAGTTAATCGTGTCAAAAATCAGCTCTGAGTGCATAGGAGTGATAAAATGAGGAAATGATGCATGCAATGAACCTTGAGTCACAAAGGATGTCTACGTTGCACTGGTAACTTGGGCTGTCAAACTGGTTTTAGTCTTAACCCACTTGTAGAACAGCCCGTAGCCAGAGTTTGAGATCTTAAAACCAGAATGACTTACAAATGCTGGTTTTGCTTTTACAAGGTCTGGATCCAGCCCCTCTTCTGGTGCTGTTTGTCTCCTAAGTGGCTTCGTGTAATGCCCCTTGTGGGGTGGCTGGACTCTGTGGGGTGGCCAGGCTCTGTGGGGTCTGGGGAAGATGGACAGGGTGCTTCGTCAGGAATTTCTGGCAGGTGTACTGTTGCACAGGCAGCTTTGGGAATGGGGAGGTTGCAGTGCTTGAAGAAGGGATTTCGGTGGAGATGTGTCCTGACAGGAACCTAACGTGGGTGTTGGGAGCACAAAGGTTGCTGTTTCAGCAGCGCCCTGGCCTGTGAAAAGCTGGGAGCTGCTGGCTTTATGCCTTGTTCCATCAGTCTGAGCACTAAATGTAGCTGAAAGGCTAAGAGCTATTAAGCTCAGTCTTACAAGTTCTGGTCCAATACATATAGACAATTAGATTCTGAAAACACATTCAAGGAAGGTGTATGTTTTATGGGTGGAAATTTCCACCCATGTTTTTGGTTATTGGGCTGATTATTTACATCCAATAAAGTCTTTAAATGTGTTGAGGAAGGAATTACTGACCTGAAAAAGAGGAGCTGAATGAGATCTTTTCTCTGTTTCAGCGCTACAAATAAAGCCTTAAAAACCCCCAAAAACCTCAAAACAAAATCAAACAAAAACAACGCCCAAAATCAAACAAAAAAAACCCCAAACAAACCAACCCAAGCAAACACCAAAAAAACTTCTAAACCAATCCTGCTTCCCCTGTGTCACCTTCCGTCCTGCATCTGTTAGTTTCTTATCCTGAAGGCACTATTTCCACTGGCTTGAAGTAGCATTGTATGCTTTGTTGTTTAGGGTGAGTAATTCTGGACCAGTTTTTAGACCATATCCTGGAAACAGACCACACAGGTGTCAAGTGAACCAGAGCGCTCTTGTCCAAACATGGGTGTAATCCCTACCTTGTTGGGAAATAGGAATTGCTATACGCTATACTGGGAGTCAGCAGATGTATCATGCTAGTTTAAGAGGTCTAGTCTGTTCTTCTATAGAGACAGATTATATATTAATATTAAATGAGCATTTTCTCTTTTCTCATATATATAGAATATTTGTTTATTTAATCTACTGTACACACACACAGTTATATCTCTGGGGTTTGGTGTGTTGGGTTTTTTTTTTTTTTATATATAGACATTTTGCTGCGTAACAGCTGCCTTCAAACCCTGTTGCATCTTGCCTATGATCTATAAAGCTAAGAATTATGGAACAATTCCCAGGGATTTGTAGACTTCTGAAAACCGAATCCTACTGTCGAAACTTAGTGAATTAAATTGCCCCGATGCCTGTGGTTTTGAGAGTTTGTAAGCCTTCATTCTACACAGAAAAAGAAAAAAAAAGACACATTAAGTAAAGAAAAATTCCACAAGCTGAACCCAGCAGAGCTTCTGCTGTGCTTTACCTCTCGTTCTTCAAAAGGTGTTTGATCCTTAGATAAAACATTTGTTAATACTTTAAAGATTTCAACGTAAGATCTTTAAAGATTTTCTCTTTTTCTACACTAAAAACCTAATAATATGTCATAATTTTACTTAAGTATTAAAATTCTTTCAATATCTGGAGCTGACTATTCACCCTAGGCATTCAATAACAACAATGTAACACAGAGGAATGAGGAATTAGGGAATAAGAGGAAGAAATAAAGGTGGGAGAAATGAGATGGAGGTTTAGCATCATTTCAGAGACTGGATTTAACTCTGAGGTCTCTGACTCTCTGCTAGTAACATGAAAAAGATAATCTTTTAATGTCATTGATAGGCAAATTGTGGGAAATGCTGAATGCAGGGCACAGAAACTAATTAGAAAAAGAATTAAAAGATGAAAATATCCTTTCAGATATAAAATCATGTTATTGCATAAGCTAAGGTTCTGAAAGTCTTATTCTCTCTCTTTTTCTTTTTCTTTTTTATTTTTTTTAATCAGTTTGCAGGAAATGGAGCAAAGCAGAGCAAACAGAAAAGAGTGGCAGGGTGTTAATTAAGACCTGATAATTAAAGTGAATCATAGTTGAGGAACAGATATCCTTCCAGCTTTCAGCATAAAAATCATGATGGGTAGCACCTACGGACTCTCAGCGCTATTGTGATAACCCTGGGAAGCTGCAGTGAGAGCCTCAGTGACACACAAGTTTGTGCCTGAGAACAAACGCTAGCAGGTGGGGAGTTTCATAAAACTGATTTTTTTAATTGATCTTTTTCTTTTTTCCATCTCTGGCTTGGTTTCTGGGCTGTTGATAGGTACGAAATGGAAAGGATGTACTCCCTTGGTGATAAAATCGTGGGTGAGCAAGCGGCGGTTGCAGGGTAATGGCGACAGTGCCTTGTGCCAGTCTCAGCTAAGTGCTGAGAGATTAAATAGATTAAATGAAAATAGATGAAAACTAATTGAATTCAGTGATATAGGAGATGAAATCAGAGCAGTATAAAATTAGGCCTAAGACAGGGATTGTTATTTTACTTTTTATTAGTGCTGTCTTCGGATTGCCAGAGTCAGGTACTCTTTCAGTTACAAATGAAAATAAAACAAAGAACAGACACTGCAAGACAAAGAGCCACTCTCCTGTTTTGTTTTTACAACAAAACAGTTTTCCAAAAGATTTGCATTAATTTAGAAAAATAATAATTTAAGAACCACCTTAGTCTGAAGTTGCTTGGATTTTCTCTATTTTTTTGTTTTATTAAGGTGACTTGCAGTTCGACTGTCTAAGAGGGTGTTATCCTGATTGAAGGTAAAAGTCTCTTTCATAAAGTTAAAATGTTCTGAAGTGTAATGAACTCTGAGACAATGCAATTGTGACTTATTCTGCGGATTTGCTGTAGGCTCAAACAGAAGTGGTGGTTAAACTCCCCTTCTCTGCACCCTACCTTCACCCCTTCAAATAAACGTGTTTTATGGAAGGACCTAAATTTGGGAACTGATGAGTTTTATATCCAGACAGCAAAAGAGACTACTAAACTTAAGGGACAGTACGGGAAAAAATAGACATGAAAGTCTGAAGGGCACAATGGGGAGAAAGGAAATTTTTAAAATGAATGGAGCAAATTGAGAGCAAAGCTGTAGGTATGTGTTGTGTTTTTCTGGGCCTTGGATTTAAAAGAACAACTGTGAACTTGAAGCAAAGGATGAGGGGTTTGATTTGAATATGAATGTCTGGCAGGGTTTGAGCAGCATGAAAGGGATAATTTTAGCAGCAGCTTTTTGAATAGACTGGTTGGGTACAAGCTGAGATATAAGTAGGCTAGACAGGCTATAGCTAAGATCAAGGATGGGGGGGGGACAACACACCATGAAAGGCAGGTGAACTTCACCTATGTGCAAAAAAGCCTGGCAGAAGCATGTGTGACTTTGAGCAATACCTGCGTCCTGTTTTGTGGATTTTATTGGTAGAGAAATTTCACTCAGGCAGTCAGGGTATATTTCATGGTACACATTTACATGCCCAGTGCACTGAGGGGCTTGGTGAGGGCCTGGAAAGTAGAGAAGGTAATCAGGGTATGGATTCTGCTGAGACATCTCACCAGATGGAGGAAAGTGATTTGTAGTAAAGATGGACTTTAGAATCATTATGTGGAGTCAGAGGTTACAGCAGGGTATCCAAGGAAAAAGCAACATATATCCAACATTGTCTAGATCCAATGGCAGACTTGCAGCCATACAATGAAAGTTTAGTAGGCGTAGGTGAACACTGAAAAAGGGAGTGCACTGTAAAAGACTGAAATAACGCTTCCAGCCAAATCATTTGGCACATGAAATACTTTTCTCCACCACTTCAAAATTTTCTGTCAGAGCCACTTCACTTTTCTTCCTACAGAGAAATTTTTATTATCTTTGATTTGAAAACAAACACCTTTCATGTATTCACTTCCAGATCTTACTTTCGTTGCAGAAAATTTAAAATTCTGGCACTGGCTTCACTAGAGGCAGGAATGAACTTTAACTCACTCTTTCCAACTTCAGTTGGGACATTTGAAGTTTAATAGTCGATATAAATATTTCCAGGACCTAAGGCCTTACTTTGCACATAACAGAATATATAAAAGCCCACCAGAATCTTTGTTTGATTTAATGTCATAGGAGGATGTCATAGAATGATTTTGATATTTATTAACCAAGTAACCAATGAAAACTGGTTTTTTGACTGAGGAGAGTCAGGTATTAAATTGACTAAAAATGGAAGAGGCTAAGTTCATTTATACTGTAATGCAATTAAATTAACATTATTACTTTCAGACTGTATTGTGTGCATTTAAGTACATTGTCTTTAAATACCACTGACTAGAATTGGATATTTTTCTCAACTCCAGTATTCCAGCCAATGTTAATTTTTTTCATGGAGTGCTTTGAAATTACAATTATTAAAAGTGTTCCTCTACCTTATAATATTACTTTATTAGCTATTATGCCATGCACTTATCACATGTTTATGGTCTCATCTATTGCCCACAAATGTCAAATAAAGTGCAGTCACATATTTAATTTTAAAAGTGTATGTATGCTTTCAGTATAAAGTAAAATGAACAGAATGATAATTTTGAATCAGCAGTCTGATTAGAGCTTATCTCCAAGAAATACACTTGAAACTCAGGAGAATAGTGTTATGTCTTTCCTCACTAAAAATAATGAGATCTGGTCTGAAATTTCTAGCTAAAATTAAATTTCAGTAAACAACCAAGGAACAGAAAAATGTGTCTAACTTGCAGCTTCCCTCCCCCATTGTTTTTCAAACAGCACAAATAAATTTTTCATTCAGAATTTTGATATTTCTTAGGCTCAGAAATGTGAACAGCTTTCACTGATGAACAAATATGTGAGCTATTTTGAAATCTGAAAATCTGTTTGTAAGGTCTGTAAATAGGAACAATTGAACTCTGAGCTGTAACAAAAATCTGGCCAGGATTTTATGTGCCAAAGGCTTAAGAATCTGTCCCTTAAAGTATAAAAGTATAGCTTTACCAAAGCAAGAAATATTTGAAAAATATTGAGAAAGCTTTTAATTTTTGCCTTGGTTTTTTTTTTTTCTCCCTTCATGTTTTTATTATCTTCTAGTCCAACCCATCCAAAAACACAAGCAAGGCAAAGGACCATTTCTTAAAATATGTTTTTGTATGGCATACTGTGATGGGGTACTGTCATGTCCCATAATTAACTAGTAATGAAATTTCCAAAATCTCACCTCATCTCAAATGACTGTATAAATAAATAGAAAATCAAAACTTTAACATCACAGCCTTGGATAAGCAAAGATATTACATACAGATGCAGGGCAGAGATCTCTTGAGGGTTGAGATGGCTCCTAATTCCTAGTTTGCACTATGAAGCAATTAATTTTCTTGTGCTTTTTCTATTATTCTCATTAGAAAACATTTAGCTAGACAAAATATATGTTCTTGTTCTTTTTTTGTAGTCCTCAACATTTGTAGCTGTGATTAGTATTTAGAATTTTTAGCCATTTTTAACCTTTTTTTAAGATACCTATGGTACAACTAATGGTATTCATATTCTGAATACAATAAAAGCTTTGATTTTTTTTTTTTCTCTCTATGCCTTATGTGTTATAATTTTTTCATTATATTTCTATTAAGGAGCATATTATGCCTTGTATGGTATGCATTAAATATATCTTGGTTTTTTCCTGTGGGAACAGATGGGATTTTTAATTTATTTTCTTTAATGTACAGTTTCTGATTTGTCTGCGTGCTTTAAAAAAATGAAGGGGACTTTTTGGGATTCCTTCATATTTGTACTTTAAACTTGAACTGACACTGGTAAAAGCTGAAAGTGTAAGATACTCTTTTTTGCTGAGCACTGAGATCTGTTAGTGCTTTAGAGAGAAAGGAAAATTCTGTGTATTAGGGATTGGTAAATATGTGTCTGTATGTAACTCTTTTCTGCATCTTATTGAGAAACAAAAGTTTTACTGCTCAGAGGTTGAGGGCCTCATCCTTCTTCTGAACAGAGTAGAGATTAATTGTACAATTAGTGCTGACTTGCAGTGAAATCCTTTAAAACCAGTCACTAATCTCTGGGAGTTGGAGCAGGAAGAAGTCACCAAGGGACTTGTTCTGGATTTTCAAAGGGAGTTTGGCACAAATAAAGAAGATGGCAACTGTGAAAATAAGGGAGAGGATGCAGGGAATGGTAGAGTTAATGAAGTGACTAGATGCAGGAGCTGTGGGTGAGCATGATTAGTTTAGGGTAGAAGGTGTGTTTGTGTGCTAGCAGGGCTGCCTGATGGAAAGAGGAAAGAAAAGATCCAAGGACTGGACATACCGCTGAACACTTTTCTGAAACTGAAGCATGTAATAGAGGAGAGGGATGAACCAGCAATACAATTAAGAATTTGTATTTGCTTGCTGAGTGAGATGAGCTCAGGGAATACAGACGCTCTCTACAGAAGAGTTGGCCTAAGAGGAGGAGCCTGATTAGTGGAGGAGAGGTGGAGCTGAGGTTATGTTTGCTGTATGTCAGTAGCAGAAGTTTTGATTTCACTGATAAAGTAACTGTAGAGTCAGCTAAATGGGCTTAGGGACATGAGTGTACAGCAAGCCTACTCTACAGAGTTGCTTCAGGTCAAATGCAGTGTGTAACTATGAGTAGTCTGAATCCCAAAGAAAAAAGGAAAAGAAGCCTTAGGGCATCAGCCTGTGGCTGAAGCACCTTTTCTCTAAACTAGTTTTAGTCGAGAGAATAGTTGGGTGCTATACAGCTGTAAACACACATAGCTATCGGACACATAGGAAACTGGGTGTTATAGAGGCTTCCCTGACTATTGTTATGGAATAGAACAGGCTGAAGAGGAGATGCGTCAAATAGATCAATAGAACATGTCTCAATTTTTCGTAAAGGTTTGTTGATTGAAAACTGTTATTCGTTATGCCTGAATGAAACCTGAGGATTATCTAAATTTGGGGTTTCTCTTGATTTACATTACCATAGATAGAATCATAGAATTGTCTAGGTTGGAAGGGACCTTTAAGATCATTGAGTCCAACCGTTAACCTAACACTGCCAAAACCACCACTAAACCATGTCCCTCAGCATCACACCTACCCGTCTTCTAAATACCTCCAGGGATGGTGACTCAACCACTTGGCTGGGCAGCCTGTTCCAATGCTTGACAACCCTTTCTGTGAAGAAATTTTTCCTAATATCCATCCTAAATGTCCCCCGGTGCAACTTGAGGCCATTGCCTCTTGTCCTATCCCTTGTTACTTGGGAGAAGAGATGGACCCCCACCTCTCTACAACCTTCTTTCAGGTAGCTGTAGAGAGCGATAAGCTCTCCCCTTAGTCTCCTTTTCTCCAGACTAAACTGCCCCAGTTCCCTCACCACTCCTCATAAGACTACTGCTCCAGACCCCTCACCAGCCTTTCTTGCCTTTCTCTGGACATACTCCAGAATCTCAATGTCTTTCTTGTAGTGAG
>VYXH01007215.1:235001-250918 GCA_013397275.1 Burhinus bistriatus | reverse complement strand
GAGAACACTGTGGGAAATGGTGTCAAAGGCTTTACTGAAGTCCAGGTAAACAACATCCACAGCCTTTCCCTCATCCACTAAGCAGGTCACCTTGTCATAGAAGGAGATCGGGTTAGTCAAGCAGGACCTGCCTTTCAGGAACCCATGCTAACTGGAAAACACAGAGAACAGAGTCCGTTGCCCAACTTGTCCTTTAAACCTTATATTATTAAGTTTCAATGATTCAACAAAGAGTTTTCTGTATCAGTGAATTTTTGACTCTTGAAGAAAATGTTGAAAATTTGAAATTTCTTTGGAAGAGGGTATAGTCTCTGATTCTGATAATCAAGCTCCTCCTGTCTCTAAGATTAAATAAGGATACCTAAAAACATCTGCAAGGGTGCTAGTTGTCCTTTGAGACTCTACAGGGCAAAGAGGCTCAAAAAGAACATTGAAAAATGAGAACACTTAAGTTAAATAATTTTAAGCCAAAATAGTTCAGGAGTTGAACATATATCAACTATATTTTTATTCCATTTTGTTTATCAAAACTTTTGGATGATCTTTTTTATGTGCTGCAACCAACCAGTATCACCACTTTTAGATTTTTCTTCTGCAAAAGTGATAAGGTGGAAAAAATAAAGACAAGAAAGCAGTTTTTTTGCAGGCAGAGTAAAGAGGTGGAATTAGAGCCACTCATGTTACTGGGGTGCATTTGTCCCCATCTGTCTTCCTTTCAGAAAGTGCTTGTGTGCCCTTCTGTGTCCCTCAGACTTTTGTTTGTGCTTCAGAAATCTCTAACTAGCTAACTTGCATTGGGAACATGGCAAAATTAGGAAGGTAGCTATCGGAATTGGGTTTCTACTGATTCATCTAATGAAAAAAAAGCTCTGAATGTGTGAACTTAGTTTTAGTGTCTTTGGCCAGCAACAACCAAAATTGTTTTGAAACCTGTAAGAGCTGCAACTCTTGGGCTGAGTGAATCAGAGGACAGGAAATGCTTCTGAGAAGATAACAGCCTTAGACACCCTTAGAATGGGATTAATCATACTACTCCAGAGAAGACTGAAATGTTGACAGAAACAGCTGTTCAGGTGAACAGCATCTGAAAACTGTTTTGTAGCCTAACTCCACTAAACCGATGAGACTTCCTGTTGGAGTCTAATGGGAGCAATAAATTCCCAGGATTTGACATAACAGTAGTGCATGGTAAATCCAGGTATTTTCTGTTCATGCTTTCTTGTGGCTTTATGGCTGCACCTCAAAGGTAGACATCACCTGATAAATTCTGAATCCTCAGATCATTTTTTTCCCTATCTTTCAATCAACATGAAAGATTCCCAAAAATGCAATGGACAAAGGTTTATAAACAAACAGGAAAGCATAATGATATGTAAGGTCCTGTGTGCTATGCAAATAACTGTGGAAAAGAGGCATTTCCAATTTCCAACAAGTTATTTATAGTGGTGAAGTTCCAGTCTTTTTTAAGTTAAAGAAATGATGGATCAAACTGTAATAAATACATATCTTGAAGTAGTTTTGAAGAGATTAATCCTACTCATAGAGAATCTTTTGTTATTCAAAGTTTGAGTTAAGGGTATGCAATTTTTGAACTGAATGGAAGATGCACAAGCTATTGTTTACCAGCTGGAAATGTTTTTCTTTACCTGATAACCTCCAGAGTACTTGTTTGTAGCAAGAAAATCTTCAACATTTTCAGAGCAGCTTTAAGCTAGAACGTCTTTCCTGTTAAAGGAGTGGAAAAGGGAAACTGTATATGTTATGAACGACTTTATAGGTATTTTCTGAGCCATACTTTTTTTTTAGGTACCAAATTCTAAATGTCTGTACAGTCTTTTACATTCAGAACTATTCTTAAGACAAAAAAAAATTATAATATCTATTTTCTTGATATAAGATTTTTAGATAAAATGTGCTATTTAACAACTTTTTATGTCTCTGACAAATTCCAATGTGTACTATGTTTATGTGGGACTGGAGATGCCTGTTAAATACATTACACAATGACAAATCGTATTGTTACAAACTCCAGCAGTCAGTGTTCATCTCTAGTTTCAAAAGCAAGATGGAGTTATAAACTCTAAAATCTTTCTTAGGACTGAATAAATAACTTTGTTTTCTGAGTAATTATATTGTTTTTTCATGGTAAGGCTGGTGATATTCCTTGTATAACAAGGAAGTAACTTTTCCAATTCACTTAGTCCATTTGCACATCCCAATTAAAAAAAATACAGAGTTGAAATACAAGCATGTATTTTTCTAGTTTTGCAGTTATATGTGAAAATATCAAATAATCCAATGAAGGCAGAGCACAAATTCCAATTATCTAGCATAATTATATTAATTTTAAAAAGAAAGTCTAATTTTCTTATCTCTGCTTAGATAAGAAATTCTGAAAGTGGAAGGAAGAGAAAACGTCAGGACAGTAAGTCTCATACTAGTCAGATCTGACAACAATTCCCCATACCTGGGTTTGGAGTCTGTCAAGTGTCCTAGACAGCTTTTAGAAACTATAAGTAATTATAAAGAAGAAATTGAGCCACCACTCATCATTGTGAAATAAAGATGCTTCATTTTTGATGCACATTAGCCTATAGGTTTTGGACCCATAGGTTTTTTATGTGTGCTTTGTTTGACTTATGACATATTCAACCGACTCTAAGAAAAATCCATGCTACAGGCTAGCAAAAAGTTTTCCTATCACACTCTTCATTTTGCCATTAGACTTCATAGATTTTTGTAGAAGGAAGCTCATTCATGGAGCCCAAGTTCAGGTGTCACATACTTGTGTTTAGATGGCAAGTGTTAATATATTACAGAGATGGGCAGTAATGTCAAACCTCTGGCAGTGAGCTAGTCTGGTGTGCTGCTAGAATATACTATATACATTTGCGTTGTAATTCTTCTTGTATTAATATTTGGGGAAATGAAAATTAGACCAGCATGATATCAGTTTAAAAAAGGGTAAGATTACTTCCTTCGAGGCTCTTTCATCACTATTTTAACAGCTTGAGATACTACGCAAGATGGTCAGATCTTATGCTATAAGATGTGGATAGTATGTGTGGGGAAACAGAATATTTCATCTCTTAAATCTCCTTGACTTTGGTAACTTTGCAAACCTGAACAAGAACTTCATAGCTGTATTGTTTGATGATATTTCCATAAAATTTGTGGCTTTCCAACTTTGTTGTGGAATGAAAGTCAGGAAATCTGACTGAATGCATTGTTACCTTTCAAGAACCTACGTTTTACTTCTGCAAAAGTCCTGCGACATTACTATCTTTAAGCATCCTTGTCATTAAACTGGGGCAGGAGGAGAAGGAACAGGAAAGGAGCACAAAGGTGGACTGCGATCTGAAGATTTCCCTGGAGAAGATGAGCAAGGTACTGTTTGGGCTGCCAGAAGGTGAAATCAGAAGAATGTCTGTTTTTAGCATGTTGGGCATGGTTTAATTCTGCCATCATCAGCCAGATGGAAAATACACTGACAGGCTTTGAACTACCACTGACAGGATCACAGGGCACTGGTGTTACGGTGTGATTAGCTGGCACAACAAGGGAATCTTTGATAACTAGCCATGTTACTAGTTTAGTGCATTTATTTGTGTGAAACATTAACATTGGTATTATTTATGATATTTTTTTAATTTTTTTTTTTTTAAGTCTGACTTTCTGCTAGAATGCTGTTTTTAGTATTGTATGTTAGGGTTGCTCTTTTTATTACTGTATTTTAGGGTCACATTATGTTGTGCAACCATCCAGATGGGTGGAACTACAGGCAGAATTATTTGGCTTTAAATGCATAAAGGAAAGCCTACCAGAAAAATTACTGAATTCATGGCGTGTTCCTCAATGATCAAATATTGAGGAAAAGAAGGAAATAATATGTTAAAAATCAGTGTAGCCTTTGTGCTTTTATATTTTTGTGAAAGAGAGGGTTTGTTTTCTGATGATATTTCAGATGTTCTTGCAGTTATTTTGTGGACTACTTTTCCAGCTGCCTTAATACCAAGGTCCTTTACATTTTCCTCAGTCTATAGATGCTCCAGGGAATACTCAGTTTCATAATAATGCATGTGCCTCTCTGGCTGTACTGTGGAAAAAACTGTGCATTATGATTTCTTTTGAAAAGTCCATGCGTTTGATCGTGTAATGAGGTCAAGGTGTTCTTCATAGATACTTTTATAGTGTTACGTCCATGACCTGATATGCCCTAAAAAAGAGAAGCAGGTAGTTAACCATGTATTAGCTCTGTATATGTATGCAAGAGATTGCAATCAATCACCACATTATTAAAATGGTCTCAGATATCATTCAAGCATTTTATTTGTGCATGTCGTGGTTTGGGCTGGGCTGGTCACTAAAATGAACAACAGATAACTGGAACATTTGTAGCTATCCTTCCCTAGACATCCTCCTCAGGTCTCTCTTCTGGCAGACCGCAGCATGCTGGGTTTCAGCCCTTGGCTTAGAGCTGTGATATTTCTGGCCAATGTATCCCACCTTTACTTATAGTGCTCCTTAAAAGTTGGTTCAACTATTTTGCCAGCATTGTTAGTTTGCTTAAGTAATCTTTTAATCCTATTCATAGTTTCTGTTAGAGGGTGAGGTCCTGATAATCCCTTTGGGCAAATTTGCTTTCCTTTTATTATCTTGGCTGGTATTCAGTCCTTCCTAAGTGGTTGCTAGCCACAAAAATATGATGAATTTTTAGCTAATTACAGAGGCAGTAATTGAAGGACTTTTCACTTCAAATTTTGCTTTTTCTGTCAGTAAATATGAACTCAACAAGTCATTCTGCATGGTTTCATTGTGACTGGTCCCATAAACCACACACTTACATCACCAGTTAAAGGAGAGTAGTCTATAACTTTAATGAGAGCTTGGAAATCTCTTCACAGACAGAAAGTAAAATATCAGAACTAGAAGAGGCCATGTTTACATATCCTATTACTTCTTTACTGGCAGTGGATCCAATTTAAGTAAAAGTCCCCAGTTTCTTAGAAAACATATCTTCTCAGCTGCTCTATAATCCAAAATGTTGAAATTATCTGGCTTAAAAAATAACAGTATATGCAAAGTTGTCTTTGATTTGATTGTTTTTAACTATATGTTTTCATATCTTTGAAGTGTAGCCGTGTGCATAGGAGCACCACCATCCATGGAGGGGGGACAGGAGTTGAGTGCAGTAACGTCTTATACCAGGTCTGTCACTGACAGAGTAACTGTGGCCTTGGGGGCTGTGTCATTCTTTTGGCAAACATCTACTAAAATTATCTTCTGAGAGGCAAATTTGGAGAAGCAAAGATTTTCCAAAATCTGTGGCCCTTGATTAAAAATACTTTCATTCAACAAGATGTTGTCTCTTTTTGAGACTGCCATTGTCTAAATGGGTTCTGGAGGAGGGATTAAATGTTGAAAGTATTTTAAGGAGTGAGCAACTCTGCTGAATAACATGCTGCCTGCAAATATCCTACCGAAGAATAGAAATTTAACCCAGGAAAACGTGAACCGTTTTCCATGGCAAACAGTGACTTTGCATTAAGAAACAAGAAGCTCTGCCTCCCTGCCAGACAAGCTAGGAGGCCCTTATCAGTGTCACTTTATGCCAAGAGGGAGGAAGTGGAGCTGACAGGAGCTCTCCTGACAGACACCTGTCGGCCACCAGGACATGTGGTGTTGGTCTCTCTAAGTAGAGCCTTTTTTCCAGAGAATGCATTGTAAAATTTCAAGCTTTGCTCTTTTTTCTTTTTCTAGCATGCAGACTGTTGGCAGTGCTATATTTATTGCAATTTTGTTGTCTTGGCAAAGAATTCAAAAGTGTTTGCATGCCTCAGTGGACCAGTGATAGACTAATGATATGTAGCAACAGTAAATGTTTTTTTCTGCACTAGAATCATGTTTCATAGGTACCATGCTGGAAAATGAGATCGATATTTGAGTCCACTCTGGCAGCGCAGTGCAGACATACCGTTCTCAAAGCAGGTAGCTTGTACCTACAGTGGAGGGAGCCAAGGGATGACCTGGCAGTTTTTGCATGACCATCTCCCACTGGAGTTTTTCTGTCGCCTGGGGAAATATCTTGAGCCATAACTGTGCTAGCAGAGGATTTCATTGACAGGGCCTACACTTTGATGTGCTAAGAGTGCCTGGGTGTGCGCCGTACTCCTCTCACTCCAAACTGTCGACAGCTCATCTTCAGGTGATCTGAAAAAATGGTGTTGCAGTTGTGCTGCAGAAGTCTCCTGCACTTTTGAACAACTGGGGGGCCAGAGATGCTGCATTCATCACAGAAACCTGAAGTCCTTCAACTGAGTGCACTCTGAAATCAGTTTCAGTTTTCTGGATAGCACCATAGGAGGCAAAGCACAGGAAAAAAAACAAAACCAATAACAACAACAACAAAAAAAAACCACAAAAAACCAAACATCACAAAATATATCTTGCCAAAAGCTATACATGTGCAGAAACACTTTCTACATATGCTCAGCACACTGCATTCCCTGCCTGTAAAACTTATCTTATTAAAACAAACAGCTGGTTAATGGAGACAGAAATGTATTTTTCCAACTAAACAGTAACGTCAATGAAAAATAGCATTGGCTTATTAAGAACAAAACTATCAGTTTTTCTAGATATTTTTGTGTAATTCTGTGGCATCAGAAGAATTGAAGAGAGAAGACAGTAAATATGTAAAGCTAGCAAGTTATGAAAATTAAATAATGAAACATGTTTTTCAAAAACTATGAAGAATTTCATAGCCATTGTAGGAGAAGATCAGGTTTGAGACCATTTAAGGAACCTGAAGGTGCACAAATACATGGGAATTGATGAGGTGCATCTATGAGTCATGAAGGAACTGGCAGATGAAGTTGCTAAGCCCCTAGCCATCATATTCGAGAAGTCGTGGCAGTCTGGTGAAGTTCCCACTGACTGGAAAAGTGGAAACAAAATGCCCATTTTTAAATAGGGAAAAAAAGAAAACCCTGGGAAGTACAGGCCAGCCAGTCTCCCCTCTGTGCCCAGCAAGATCATGGAGCAGATCCCCCTGGAAACTCTGCTAAGGCACGTGGAAAATAAGGAGATGATCAGTGGCAGCCAACATGGCTTTATTAAAGGCAAATTATGTCTGACAAACTTAGCAGCCTGCTACGATAGGGTTGCAGAGTTGGTGGATAAGGGAAGAGCAACTGACACCATGGACCTGGACTTGTGCAAAGCATTTGACACTGTCCTGTATAACATCCTTGTCTCTAAATTGCAGAGACATGAATTTGACAGATGGACCGCTCGGTGGATAAGGAATTGGCTGGATGGTTGCACTCAAAAAGTTGTGGTTAACGGCTCGATGTCCCAATGGAAACCAGTGATGAGTAGCATTCCTCAAGGGTTGGTATTGGGACCCGTGCTGCTTATCATCTTTGTCAGTGACACAGACAGTGGGATTGAGTGCACCCTCAGCAAGTTTATGACAACACCAAGCTGCATAGTGCAGTCAACATGCTGGAGGGAAGCGATGCCATCCAGAGGGATCTGGACAGGCTTGAGAGGTGGGACTGTGGGAATCTCATGACGTTCAACAAGGCCAAGTGCAAGGTCCTGCATGTGGGTTGGGGTAACCCCAAGCAGAAATACAGAGTGGGCAGAGAATGGATTGAGAGCAGCCCTGAGGAGAAGGACTTTGGGGTGTTGGTGGATGAGATACTCAACATGAGCCGGCAATGGGCACTCGCAGCCCAGAAAGCCAACCGCGTTCTGGGCTGCATCAAAAAAAGCATGGCCAGCAGGTCAAGGGAGGTGATTCTGCCCCTCTGCTCTGGTGAGACCCCACTTGGAGTACTGCATCCACCTCTGGGGCCCCCAACATAAGAAGGACATGGACTTGTTGGAGCGGGTCCAGAGGAGGGCCATGAAGATGATGAGAGGGCTGGAGCACCTCTCCTCTGAAGACAGGCTGAGAGAGTTGGGTTTGTTCAGCCTGGAGAAGAGAAGGCTCCAGGGAGAACTTACAGTGGTCTTCTGTACCGAAAGGGGCCTACAGGAAAGATGGGGAGGGACCCTTTATCAGGGAACGCAGCGATCAGATGAGGGGTAACAGTTTTAAACTGAAAAAGGGTAGATGCAGATTAGATATTAGGAAGAAATTCTTTACTGTGAGAGTGGTGAGGCTCTGGAACAGGTTGTCCAGAGAAGTTGTGGATGTCCCATGCCTGGAGATGTTCAAGGCCAGGTTGGATGGGGCTTTGAGCAACTTGGTCTTAGTGGGAGGTGTCCCTGCCCATGGCAGGGGAGTTGGAACTAGCTGATCTTTAAGGTCCCTTCCAACCCAAACCATTCTATGATTCTATGATGGGTTTTTGTCTCAAAACTACCTAAAAAGCTTGATTTTTTATTACCTTTTTCTAATAGCCCCCTCTTTTTTTTTTCTTAGAGCTGCTTTCCCTTTTAAGGAGATCTGAAAACCTAGTAGCTGTTACTACAGCTGTGTAAAAAGGAGATTGCAAAAGTTCTTCCTTAGAACACGAAAATCTTGAATGATTCTTTATGTTCAACCAATCTTTTTTTTCTAATTTCAGATTGCAGTTTAAGAGTTTTGTCATTTGAAAACTTAAGGCAATATGACCAGAAAAAAAAGTAGACAATGGAACCATTAAGGTGCATTGCTCCTGGCATGGAAAAGAGTGTAAAACACAGATGCATTACAACAGATTTCACAGCAAAGTCTCCACTGCAATTCCAAAAGCAGGAAATATTTCAATAACCGGCTCTCCTTCATCTGGGTTGAGACTCCTGGGCACCAAACGAGCAGTCTGGCCAAGGAACTAAGGTTGAATTTTCCACACATGGGTAAAGGCTTCATCTTTTCCATTCCTGTCTCACAGGTCAAAGGGACCAATTACGTGCACATCCAAGCAAATTTTTTGAGTTGATGAGTGTAGTATTGTAAAACTATCCCAAGAACGTAACACAATGTAATTTCCCATTTTGGGGCATTTTTTAAGGTGAAGGGAAATAGTTAAAAATAGTTAAAAATATAGGTATATTTTATAGTACGGTCAACCATACTATCAAATCACTATGATGTCATCACTGGACATGCTAGTCTCTTGTATAATATGTGGAAGAAAGAATTACTGTCCTCTTATGAGTTCACTCAAACTGACTGTTTTGTGAGAAAGCATGTGCTTATGATACACAGAGAAGACCTTCTGAAAGTTTGTGGGTTTTATTTTCTGGCATCCTCAGTTAATACTGGGGGGAGATCAGGTACAGTGGTCTGAATTTTGTTGTTAACCATCTAACTTTGCTTAAATATTAATTAAATGTCCATCTGACTTTAACAGCAGGCAAAACCATATCGCATTCCGGGCTAGCCCTATTTTATAACTGCTGCAGGTCAGGCATTGAAGGCGATGCATGGATTAAGGATGGGAATGTATTCTGTTCATGTATCAGGCATAATCCTTAATCTTAAACATGTATTGCATGATAATATTTCATGGCATGTGACATCTCCACTGGAATCTTGCTGAGGATGTGGGAAACTGAGTGTCCCACAGCATTACACAGGGACAAATCACTGTAGTATGGTCAGTTTGGGTTATATTCTTCCAGGTTTATGTTTCAAGTAATGGAGACAATTGGAAAACTACAGCTGCAGGATATGGAACATCTTCTGTAAGGAGAGAATACACATCTAAACACTGTCTACACAGACACCTAGGTACCTTGCGGGGTGGAAGAATAACTGCTTGATTATAGACACAATAACAAACACATCTGCAGGGAAAGACAGAATTCACTGCAGAGAAGTGTCACTACAGTATAATCTACATACATTAATTGCTAGGTAATATTTTTAAATTATGCAAATAACTAAACAAAATACAAACATGCTGTAACCTTAACGAGGAGTTAAAGACCTATGACACTTCATAGAAAATTCTGACAAACACTATTTAGAATTGATTGTGCCTCTATGCTATAATTTTTTTAATCCTTTTTATTATTAGGAAAATTTCAAAGGAACTGCAGTCTTTGTTCTCTGATGTCTGGCTTTCAGAAGCCTGCATATAAATTTCTGCATGGGCAATCCAAAATGCACGAGAGCTGTGATTGTTCAGGTAAGATGTTACATATGTTGATTTTCAAAACTTTTAGTGATAAGCTACTTGATTTTCTATGTATTTGGTTTGTGGTTTTTTTCTTTTCAGTTTTCCCCTGTGGTACACTAATCTTCTCTGCTATACTTATGCTATATCCCAAGCACAAACATTGTGTGTTCTAATAGACACAGCACCACTGGCAGTAGGCAACATTTCCACCAGTTTAAGCTTCTGGATGCCTCTCAAGTCTCATTTGAACAACATATGGAAATCATCCTACAACTAGCTATATTTTTTGGATATGAATTTCTAAAGAAAATGAAGTGTTCTGTTTGAAACTTTGCGGGGGAGGGGAGAAAAGGAGAAACAGAATATAATAAAACATAGGGAAAGACACATACCAAAAAAACTTGTGCTCTGGTTCTATGCTTCCCTGTTCTAATTCAGCAACTATTATTTTATATGCAGCAAATCCTTTTACTGGATATTTCTTTTTCTTTAATGACTTCACTACAGGGTTACATGGGTCAATAGGAATGCCTTCTCTAAATCCATTAACATGATTCTTGACTGGATGCAGTCCAGGCATGTTAATAGCCGTTATTCTTCAAGAATGTCAAGACTACTCAAGTTTTCTATATGTGAATTTCATGTCTAAGAATCAATGTGTTCCTTATTTATATACAGGATCAGGTACCTTGCTGGAAATTATGTTACATTGTTAGCTTAAAAACGTGCTATAGAAAATTTAATAAAGATAAAGAAAACTTGCTTATAAACTGAAATGAAAATTATAGTATCATCTGTACCTTTGTTATCTAGATGATAGTACAATTCAAAGAAACATCCATTTCTTCCCATACTATGTCTCTTCTTCTTTGAGTCTAACACATGCATATTAAAGAGAAGCTTCACATTTTTTGATGTGATTGCATCAGAAGAAAAGATATAGTATGATTGATGCCAGTGGGGTTTGACAAATAGCAACTCTACAGAAATTATACAAAAATTTCCTTCCATATTTCCTCTCAACTGTTCTGCCACTTTGATGAAATGGTAATCTCTCTAATCCATTTCTCCAGCTAGAAAAGTGTTTCAGAAACATACCCTTCCCTGCAGTTATTACCATGATGGAACATTTATTATCCAGCAAATGAGGCATCACATCCTCTGATAATTCTCCTTAAAATCTTAGGAATAACTGCCCTCTATTGTGCATATCTATGATCAATTAAAACATCAAAAAATCTTGTATATTCTGCACAAGACAATGCAAACTGCTTCACTGATAAATGTCTAGTGCAGAAATATGTCAAATCATGTGTGGACAAATTTCTGCCTTGTGCTGTGGAGTGGTTTGACACACCAGTTACACCCTAAACCATTGAGGCTGTGGATTGCAGAGTCATGAATTATTGTTTTCACATACGTGAGCCCTGGTCCATTTTGCCTTGAAAAATACGTCCGTAATGCACTAAATGATTGTGGCTTCTGGGCCTGTGTGTTCCTGGGCTGTTGCAGAAGAGTGAGAAACACAGCTAGAAAAAATGTACTGCAAAAGTCACCAGTAGGCTTCGTACAAAACCATTCCCTGGTTAACTATTTGCTTTATTTTAAAAAAAAAGGTAGATCACAAGGACTAAAACCGCATGAGAACTCTAAACCCACCACACTGCTTTAATAATCTTTTTTGTTCAGTCACTTATCTTTTTGTTTAGTCATCTTAAAAGGATGCAGGTGAAACTCAAGGTATTCATCAGAGAATAGAGGGAGAAGCTAATTTTAATGATAGTTTTTTTTCTGTGTTTGAACACAGTGTTTTTTATAAAAATGTCTAAGAGTAAGATGAGAAAATATTTGCTGAGTGACGTGGGTTGTTTGCCTGTCTTCAATCTCATTTTATTTTATGTGCATACACATACATATATATGTGTGTGCATGCTATATGCAAATGCATTCAAGTGTAGAGCAGGTACTGTTTGTTAACTTTGACCAATTTCTTTTTTGGTTTCCTTAGAATATTATTACCTTGTATCCGTATTATTTCTGCCCTCCACAAGTAGCTACAGAAATGTCTAGCTTTTGTGGCACTGTGTAACTAAGACAACCTCACTGAATTACTGTTCTAAGAGAAGTTTTCAAACACAGTTGACTATTACCTTGAAAATGCAATTTTTAATAGTAATGATTCTTAAAAATCATTGTTGCAGATTCGCTTCCTTTCTATGGCTGATCTTTAAAAATAAAGTTCAATTATACGGACCAATACAAAAAACATAACTGCATAATGAGAAAATTTAAGTTATTTGTTTTAACATTTTCCTGTTGCTTTTTTTTCTTTAAGCTCAAAACAAATTAGCAATTTCTTTGCTTATTTCTTTAGCTGAGGCAACAGGTTACATAATGTTATTTATACTTTGCATACTTACAAATTCATGTTGGAACACTGTTGCTACTGCCTCTTCAACCAGTTCATTAGGAACAATCTTGCATTTCCTACTTGCAAATATGTGATGCTTTTACAGAATTTTACAGAATACACTGTGGACGGAGGCAAGACCTTTTCCTAAAGAAATATTTTATTCAACAAAACTTGCCCAACTTGCTTTAGTGATTCCTAAATTCAACTTTTTTAATTTTTTTTTTTTTTGCTAAATATTATCTGTTTCTTTATACACTGTGGAGTAAGTGACCTAAGTGGCCTGCTGAGTCAAAAGTGCTTTATCCCAGTGTCATTTGTGAGAAGGGAACAAAACCTAAAATAGTAATCGGGTTGGAATCAGGCTTACCTGATAATGCCAAAAAAATACATTTTATGTGAATATTTATTTTTTTTATGTAATGGAAAAAAATCCCCAATGATCCAAATCCAAATAGTTACCATAGTAACTCATGTTATGATATGTTATTTATGGACATATTGCAACATAGAGAGTATTCATAATGCCTTGCTTTTTTCAAAACGTATGTTTCTGGTTGTTCACATAACATTTCCATGGCAAGTGAAAATGCCAGATCTTTTCATTTGCAGCAAGCTAACATTTCTCTGCACTCTCAAAAAGTGCAGAATGATGTATTTTTGAGATCACTGGAAAAAGTCGTAGTTTATTTTTATTGTATTCAGATAATCAGTGCAACGCTGCGAAGTAGTGCTACTAATTTCTTTTTTTCTCACTCTGCCACGTTTTGGGGGCGAGGGGCAGGGGGGGTTACACTGCAGCCACAACTAGCAGTAGAATCCAGACTTGCTGATTGAAGAAAATGGCTCTTCATAAAAAAAAACAATTGAAATCACTGAAAAGAAAGCAAACAAAAGTCTCAGATGACTCGACCACAGATTTTTCATATATGCTTTTTAAATAGTGTTACTTATGCTGTGAACATGTAAATTAGTCTGCAAAAGGCAGACTAATTTGTCAGCCTGTGTTTATGAACTTACAAACTCATTTTAATCTTCAAGGATTATCTTCAGACACATATTTACTAACATAAATACCTATGCTCTTGGTAAAAGTAACTTTCTGTTCTTTCTGCTCACATTTTGAGGCACAAAGAACAGCTGGATACTCTACTCCTAAGGAATATTAATGAAACTTGGTCACCTGGCTTTGAAAATCCCAGCCAGGGCCCAAACTAGGTTTTCTGTCTATCTGCTCTCTTCCTTTTTATACAAATATTGTCTTAAAAAACATTAAGGTAGATGTTAATATAACTGTATGCAGAAGAATGCTATTGAATCAAACAGAACTGTGGAAATCTGCAAAACTAGGTCGTTCTGAAATGCTTTGTCTTTGAAGATGATCTCATCTGTGCACCATATTGAATATTTGGATATAAATATTTAGTCACTTTAGTTGATTAAGTTTACTCAACACCAAGTATTTTTCCGTGTTATCTAATTTCGATGTTATACAGAACAAGTCTTTTCAAAAAGGTATTCCTGTGAGGAAGTGCCACTTCTTCACAACCACGTGCTTAGCTGTCAGTACGTATTCCCTTTTGTGCTTGTCATTTTCATCATTTTGCATCTGTACCTATTTTGAACACAATTTATGTCATTTACACATAAAGCTTATTACACTTAAATGCCATAAATCACGTATATGTATCACTGCTGATGCAAATTTACGTCTGTAATTATCTATACTTGCAAACCATCATTATTATGAGGCCTTGTTGGAGACTGGCTGAAGAAAATGACCCACTTCAGCCATCCTCTACATGCAAACTATGCTCTGTCCTGTAATTTTTCTATTTGAAAAGTTATTAAAACACTTTAAAGGAAAAATTAGGTAAAAATCTACACTGATGAAAGAGAAATTTCACATATGTAAAGAGCATTTGTCCACTCCTTTCTGTCCTGCATTTTATTTCAGCTGTGAATGGACTTTTATGAAAATATATTAATATTTAATTGAAAACAGCCCTGCACAATTTACTACTTTGACCACGCAATTAGCCTAGTAATGGGCAAAAAAGGGTTTTTTTTTCCCACAGAGATTTTATTTCTACCAGCATTTACCTGGATCCTGGTTCATTCTATTAATAAATATTCTTGTAATTCTTCAGTTTTCCGTTGGAAAAGAAATTAGTAATAGTCACTAGTCTGCACACTAAGGTACAGGAGAAAAACTCCAGACAAAAACCCTCCAAGTACAGTGGTTGTGATTGTACACATCTGAGTTTTTCCCACCACGCGTATTTTTTGTAGGGAGACAGGAAGTTGAGTCAGGGGTGGGAATATATTTTTGCCCACCCACTGTCTGATCATTGATCCAGCTTCTCTGCCAGAAACCCTCATAATTGCTGAGAGGGAGGGGAAGAAAATCTTCATGTGTAAACCAGGATTCTTTTGTTAAATTGTCACTATATAATAATCCAGTAGTAAATAATTATATTGAGGACAGTCTTCTCACAATGGCTACATTTTTTTTTTAACCGAAAATGCTGAAGCTTAAATAAATCTGATTTGGGTACTGTGTATGCAGTTGAAACATGTGATCTGAGAGCTCGTGCTCATGTTACAGATTTTTAGTTCAAATATTTTGAAACATACTCTGCTAGGATCCTTGAAGTGACAATTTTGTATTGCCTTGCTGCAGTTTGTGTCAGTATTTTTTTTAATGCTTGCTCCTCCTCCCCCACCTCCAATTTTTGAAGTAGAGAGTCTCTGTAGCCAGCTGATACAGTTCATGGTGATTTTTGATGTTGGGGGTACCTGCATCTATTTGGAAAATGTAGCTGGCAATCAAGACTCTTGAATGTTAAGAGCCACTTCAGAGCATGACTGTTGCCAGCTGGTGCATTTTTCTCATGCACTGATGGTCATTACTTGTTTTTAACACAACCATTTCCTAAATAACAGGAAAAAGAAAGAAATGGTGAGGGTAACATCATTGGCTTCTTTGAAACTTTGTATTAATACAATATTAAATGTTGAGGAAAGAAAGGTGAAGGGAAGCATTAAAAGAAGGAAAAAGAGCAAGATAAAGTAATTGATTGAGTTGAAAGGAAATATATCCACCCTCTGCCTTATAATAGCAGTGCTTAACACACTTCAAAAAATGAAACAGAAAATTAAACACTAAGTTTACAATTCAATGAATGGAAATAAAGTTTATAAGGAAGTGAGAAATTAAAACAGTATTTTGGCTGTACGTATGTATCAATTTGCAGTTGATTTCTGACACCTGACATGTTTGCTTCTGCACTCCCAAATAAACCGTCTGCAAAGATCTTTTTTAAAAGCCAGTTAACTTGTATATCTCTTGTGTTTTTAAGCCAACCTTAGGGACACATTTTGGGGGG
>VYXH01007215.1:197372-234960 GCA_013397275.1 Burhinus bistriatus | reverse complement strand
GGGGGGGGTTGACATAATAATTCTGTTTCTTGTGTTTCAGTCTTCATAAAAAATTGCTGAGCTTCACTAACAGGAGTTTTTCCAAAGTGATGTTGTCCTCCTCCACAAGTGAGGAGTGTCCTCCTCACCACAAGAGGAGTTCTAGTCCACTTCAATATGTAATTGGAGAAGCCTTGGCAGAGTTCGTAGAGATCTTCCTGATGATTCTTTGGAACTGCTGTTTTATCATGTTAAAAGAGACTCTTACGCAAAAAAAGCTAAAGAACGTGTTCAAGAAAGCACATTCATTCTCAAATGAAATTTTGTAGTGTTGAACAGCAGCTGGTATACAATCTGAAAAAGGTTCTTTCTTTTATTAGAAACACATAATGTTGGCACTCCCATCACTGCCAGAAAAGGTTATGTCCATATGAAGCAAAGAGAGGGGAGGAAAGAAGGTAAGTTTTTCAGCTTTCCATTTCTGTGAAAAAATGCGACTTGAAGGAAACCAAAATTAATGTTCATTATACTAAGGGAAATATCTTCTGTAATTTGGTTTATCTATTTCCAAAATAGACTGGAAGATTTTTGGACTCATGAAGGTTTTTTATTGTGTTTTGGAAACTTGATCTGTTCATTGAAATCAATTAGTTGAATGTTGGCCTTTCATACGTTCAGGAGAGTGAGGGGAAAAACAAACAAACCAGCCAAAACCCCAAACCTTGGAAGTTCAAGGTTTAAGTTCCACGTTAATTGCTTTAAGTTCCATTTTAATTGTTTGTATAGTTCTGCCTTTGTAGTTATCTTGACCAATTTGGTAGGTAAAATCCAGTATAGCTTCACCGACATCAACTTTGCCACCTACAAATCTGCTGCCAAATACAAAATTTGCAATTGGAAAAGGAAAGAATGCCAGTAAAAAAGGTCTTTTAAATTCTGAACAAGCAGATATACATTTAATTTCATTTTCTCATTTCTTCTTTTCTTCCCATTTTCCTTTATCAGCCATAAAACTGATGAAAGTCAAAGTGCAGGTCTTTAATTAAATTTATTACATGATCTTAATAAGTTATCCATACTGAACTGATTTTTGTGTTATATGCCTAGCTATGTCATTATTAAAATCATGGAGAGTTTTTCTAGGGTGCTGCTTCCTATGACATGCAGAACAGCTCATTTTATGATCTTGATAGTAAATAAGCAAACTGCCATATAGATAAAACCATGTTTATCTCATATAAACTCATTTTCCACCGCGTTAATCAACCTCATTACCCTTGCCACACATTTTCCTTATGTCAGTTGATCTCTAACCACCACAAACATAAAGATTAGCATCAGTACCATTATTCTTAGGGCTAAATTATATTTACATAGGAAACTCCTTTATTCTTCCTCTGACACACGAATGCATCTAGCCTTTCAGCATGGGGATTAGCATAAACATGCTGTATTACGAGGACTTGGCGAGAGACACAAGGGTGCGGATGGAGCCATGAACCTGCCAGGCTGTATTCCAGAAAGGCTGTGATCGGTAGCAGATAGAAACTGTAGTGAAGGGCATCTTTTCTTCATGGTTGTCAGGGTCTTTCTGTGCCTCTAATCAGGCTGGATTACTCATAATCCTGCCTAGTGTTATGTAGTCTCAAGATCCATAATTGAACCCTTAAGGTTCAATTTTATCTGCAAATAATGTGAAGACAAGTTATTTGAAATGCTACCGCTATCTTAATGTTGCTGCATATCCGTTTCTTTAGTCGCAGCTATCTTCCACTCTGTTATCAACTACTTTGTAGTTAGATTTGGGCCCAATCAATTCAAATACAGTTGTCTTCACTTAGACACTTAGATTCAATTTAGCTACCTAGAGAAGTGACTATTAAGATTAATCACTTAACTAATAATCATCTTTTCAGAGTGTCTGAATACGGATGGCAGGTAGAATCTTCCTTCCCGAAGGCAGATGAGTTAGAGTATTTTGGCCAAGCATAGAAAATCCCAGAGTCACATTGTCTTCACTGGTGGTTCAATGATGCTAAGTTGAGACGGGAGATGAAATTCTGTGACCTGTTAAAAACAGGTAATTACAGTTGCTAGAAAATTAGCATACATTAAATTTTTGTAGAATTGCATAACTAAAACTGTATCAATGGATTAACGTTGATGCTACCATTCCCCTGCATGTACATTTAGCACAGATTAAATTTATTATAGATATTTTAAAATGTTTTTGCAAATCTGCGTGTTAATCTGGGTGCCTTTCATAGTCTACTTTTAGCAGATAAAATGAAGTGTCAGGTTAAATAAAATAATAAAATATTTATTCTAAGCTGTTGGTGACAACATCAACAATGTGTTAGGAACCAACCCCAGGAGGGACTGATTCTGTCTCTTCTACTTTAATGTGAATCCAAAATAAGCCATTTAAAGGTAAGGGGTGTATTAATAGAGTAAAGTCAGCGTAAAATTAGCGTGAAAAGAAGATGAAGATGTAATATTGAGTCACTGGTTCAGAGCAAAATACAAACCCCATTAAATGCAAAAATTCTCATGGCTGTTGCATGGCACCTGCTTCCAGATGCAAGTTATTTCTCTGGTTCTGTTCAAACCAACCATTGGGACATCCTTGTATTGTGTATCTTGAATATTCATGCCAGGGGACTGAAAATATTTGAGTGCTAGAAATTCAAAAGGCTTAGCAGTTCTTAGGAGTTATCTCAGGAGTTCTGAAAGGCTCTCTAAACTTGTAATGGTATTCTTAGTATACATAGGTGTATTTAGTTAGCCAGCTATACATGGTGACTTAATATGACTACGCTCTCTTGTCCTCTGTATGACATGGCATGAGAAAGCGTTAAATCTTTCAAGCTGTGGCAGAGAGATATAGGAAGTCACAAAACTGGCAAATGCATCTCAATGTAGTAAGGTATGAATCAGTAGATTTTTAAGGTAAGAAAGGACAAACTCCTGCATATCCAGCTGCACAGTTGGTGCTTTTTTGTCCTGGTTAGCTTGAGATGGTTTTAGATATATATCTGGTTAAGTCACAGAAGCAAAACCTCTGTTGGAAAGCATTAACTTCCTACGGGTTCCTCATGCTGCAGAGGACTCCCCTGTGCCTCCCTGCAGGCGCGGCTGGTTATAGGTCATCATCATCTCTGGATCCTGGCCTGTGGGACACAGGGAGGCCATGACTGTACATATCTCCTGCCTGTGCCATGGCAGGGCTGCAGGTGGAATCTGCTGTCATCACTTCACCTCAAAATGGCTGCTGTAGCTCCCTGAAACTGCAGGCCAAATGGAGATCTTAATGCAGCAACTACGTAAAGTCCCTCAGATGACAGCTATATATCCATGCTTCTGTTTGACACTTCCATAACCTAATGCAGAGTGTACCAGTTCCTGTAATTTGTTAATAGGCGGAGAAGCCAGGACTTGATCTGGCTTGACTACTAAAAAACACTTCATGATCACGTTGCACAGCTCACATCTTTGTTTCCTGTTTCAGTGCATCATGATTACGACTCTAACTAGTTTATTTTAATCACGATCAATACACCAAGGAGAAGCATCGGACAGCTAATATGATTTATTACATATTCGAAGAGCATTTGTCTTAGATCTGGCATTTCTGCTATCTATCTCCAGAATGCCCCTGCCTGCTTGACAGCAGCCTGTCAGCGCTGTTGTGATTGCTGTATGCAGTGACTTTAACTGCCAGCTTTTCCTGCAGACTTGGGGAATGATCGGTCTGCACTATAATTATGGCAATGTAGAATAACTTAACACTTGCCTATGGCCCTGTCAATTATGAGAGGACGTAGTATCAATACATACCGCAATCTGGTGCTGTACCATTTAAGTATCAATCCAGAAGATGAAAAGTAAACAATGGTGACCAGCTTTATGCATACCTTACTCTCTTTTGAAGCTTTTCTCCTATAGCTGCTGTTTTACAAATAGCTCGGCAGGAAGATCAAGAGCTGTCTTTGTAACGTTAAGTATTCTTGAAGGTACCTTAAGTACTGAACTATTGGTAGAGAAATCCAGTAATGCTAAGGATTTTCATAAACTGTCTTTCAAATCTGTGAAGGCAAAGGTCGGGTGAGGTTGTGGTTTATTATTATTAATGAATATGGGAACAAGAGAAGATATTAAGGCTTCATTCAAAACACATAATATTTTACAGCTGAGTTTAAAGGCATCTTCTGTTTCTGAACCTCTAGTATGGGTGACTTGACCCTGGTTTTATTGATTAAACTTTTATTCTTCCCCAATGAATAATTTAAGTTATGAGCAGTAGTCTCGAATGACTAGCAGGAGCCTATGGGAGGTTTTAAAGTAATACACTGTATGCTCCTCCTACTGCATTGGATTCCTTCTTCATTATGCCAGGCTGATTAAGTTGAAAACTTTACATGCAACTTCGTAACTTGTTTAGCAATTCTCTTACTTGAGAGACCCAATAAAATACCAAAATCTTTACTCTTCTCTGATGCAGGAGGAGAATTGTTACGGAGCTGGTTTTGGTTCCCTGCTTATCAAGCTAGTCCCCAGCCTGGCTGGAGTTTCTTATTTGTGCCCGTAGTTTAGCTGATGTAACACAGGTATCTCAGCTGTGCTACTGTAAAGCATCACCATGACCTTTAGAATCCCCTGAATGCAATGTGTGTCAATCCTGTTGGATGGGGAGAGGGGCAAGGTCCCTGGTTCACCCGAAATGCTATTGCAAGATGAAGTTGTGCTATATCTCAGGGAATTTTTATACAGGTAACTTAGTCATACTGTAACCTGCGTAGTGCAAAAGGCCAATATTCTGACTTAAAATCTGGCCCTTAATGTAATTATGAGATTCTGTGCTTGTAAGAATTAATTTTATCTTGCGTGTAATGGTCATTACACTCTCACTAAGGTTTTTTTGTTCTCAGATGCTCTTTCGGGTGTCACTGATAGACCATGGTATTAGTTTGCAAGTCCTGAAAACAACTGTAGCTCACTAGTGACCGTGTGACTATATTACATGTAGGAGACAGGAAGAGATGTACATGTGGCACAGACTGAAAAGCAATTTCAAATTGTAAATCACATTTAGAGGTGTGACTGGAATTATGTAAAAAAAAACAACAAAAACAAAATCTCCTGCCACAATATCATAAACTGCAGCAAAACTGGGGGAAAGGGCCAAAACTAATTATACCAGCTCCCCAGAAAATAGCTATTTTTAAGTACAGAGCTGTATTAGCTAGCCTGATGCTAATAATCCCGATGTTGAGGTTGTACAAAGGAAATCACTTAGCGGTGGCTGCAGTTGTTGCATCTGTTGTGTACTGCTACACAAAAGTTCCCACATCCTTGATCTAAAAGCTGTGTTCAAAACACTCCTTGTGGCCCTGAAAACAGCTGAGAGTGTATTCACAGCCTCTTTCATTCTTCCCTTTTTTAATCTGCCTTTAAGCTCCCCCCTTTTAATGTGGCAGGTACGATCCTCCTCGCTTTCTGCAAGAGGGGGAGATTCACGCACAAATGCTCCCAGTCCCTGTGATGATATAGAGCAGGAAATGTTATTGCCATCGGTTATATCAAAATGGAGTACGTTTCTGGTGGTCATGTTGTATGTGCACAGGCACTCAGATCACAGAGCAAGGAAAGCAAAAAGCGTGGTCTGCTGCCTCAGGCATGCTCGATCTCCCATCGATGAGGAGGAGGAGAAAGAGGAGGAGAAATAGTTCCTTGGAACCTAGGTGCTGTTTGTAGAGGGAGCACCCCCATAAATTTTTTCTTTTCTTTATTTCAAATGATTGCATTTGGGTTGGTTATTTACATGTATATTACAGTATCTGCCCTATAACAAACTCTGTATTTCTTAAAAATTTTGTAGAATACTTCATTTAGAAAAACTTCTGAAATCTTTTATTAGGCTTTTTTTTCTGACAAAATAGAAGTATATGTTTAGTAAAGGTATATATTTAATTAAAATATAGTACATTTTTCCTGCAAGATGTTTAATGCACTGGCATATTTCAGGCATTAGAACTTGGCAGTTTCCAGATGGATTCAGTTTTAACTCAGTCTTAAGCAGAATCTTGTTAAACATTTTTTAGGCATTTTTAGATCTTGTAGTTGTTTTGGGGTAAAATCTGCCATAGCAGAAACCCATTTCAAAGGACGCTTATTAGAGTGATCCCAATGGTAAAATTTCAAAATTGATCTGAGGGTGGGATGAGGCAATATGCTTCAATACCTCTTTCTTGGGAAGATGAAATGTTATTAATAAAAAGAAGTTGTATCACGTGAAAGTTAAGATAGCATAATCCTACCTCTGTCCACCTAAAACTTACGAAGCTAGAAAAAGAAGAATGGCATGTCCATATCTCATAACCTTCGTATCACTTATAGTATCACCAGTATCCCATTTATAAGGTTATCACTTTAGAACAGATTTCAGAGAGTAACACGCATCCATTTATTCATCAAGTTGTCAGTCTCATATGAAAACAATTTTGACCTCAGGTGCTTTTGTTTTCATCCATCAGAGGATTAGATACACATGTGTATATGGGGGAAGAAGATTATGCCTTAAGTGGGTCATAATCACAGCTGTTACTAGGCATGAGAACTACAGGACTGATGAAATCCAAATTTGTGGCTTTCTGGAAGCAGTCTTCTGGCCACACTGCTGCTAGTGATGCTTCATAAAATGTTTAGCAGTGCCTATCAGCTCAGTCTTTTTACAAGTTACTCTTTGCAGTCCAAGCTCTTATTTTAAACCATTTTTGATGGCTTAGGTTTGGTCTTCTAAAACTTTCTGACAACCATTATCCTTTAGTAATTTTTATAGAGGAGGAATATCTCTTTCCTAAATTTCAGAGCAGGCCAATCCCACATCTCAGCTGTGATGGGTAAGTTTTATGTGTCTACAAACTTTGTAACAATACACATTTTAATGTTTCTCCCTAAACCTTGGCAGACCTACAGGACAATTTTTTAACCATCTAGGGAAATAGCAGGAGACCTTCTTTCATTTGGAGCCTGGAGGCTGTGAATTGATGTTCATTTTTTCTAATGATTTGCAGTCACTGTGAAAATACTCAAAAAATAGAAAATAAAATACCATGTAAAGATAAAAATGTGTTTTATGGATTGAATTTGCACTTGTGATATTGGTTGTTATGTATATATAGATTTTTTTTTTAATCTTTAGTGCTGTAATGGGTTATAAGTGCATTTGTACATTGAAGCTGTAAAAAAATAAATCGATCTCTTTTTACAATGATTTGGTAGTATTTTATTACATCTACGTCTATTCAGGCTATAGAAAAGACAGGAACAAATGCGGTGCTACTCTTAGTTAATGTAGTTGTAGTACATGAGGCTGAGGAGCTAAATGCAGATGAAATGCAAGCCATTGGAAGATTTTCCTAGGAACAACATGGAACTGGATTTAAAATTGTAACTTCAGTTGTAGTCAACTTTACATTTTCCCATATATTTGAGAAATTGAATGCAAAAAAAAAGTGCTTGTATTATAGAAATGAAAGTTAAATGAAGGCAGTTAAATTTCAAGGATGAATGCTAATAACTAAAATGTGCTTATTTTTAAGCAGGAAGTTGGTGATTCTAGTGCAGTGTTTCTGACATTTATGGTAAAGGCACCACTTTCTAAATGAAATGCTTGAAGTGAGAAACTTCAGCAATGCATGTAGGTTCCCTACCATGCCTGGGGACTTGTTCCACTTTTGGTGAACATGTGAATTTCTGGCTAGTGTCAGCTGAGATTGATGATCATTCTGCACTATAGACAGTGTTAATTGGCTTTAGTTTCTCTACCTTGTTTCCTCATGTTAGTCACTTGCTGCAAGGAAGAAGTAGAGTTTTCATGGATTTCAGGGTAAACATGACAGGTTTACAGTGTCCTGTGTCTAAAATGTAACGTTGTAGTGCTGCTATGTGTTTCATCAGTGGACTGAGAGCGGCCCTGAGGAGAAGGACTTCGGGGTGTTGGTGGATGTGATACTCAACATGAGCCGGCAATGGGCACTCGCAGCCCAGAAAGCTGACCGTATCCTGGGCTGCATCAAAAAAAAGCCAGCAGGTCGAGGGAGGTGATTCTGCCCCTCTACTCCTCTCTCATGAGACCCCACCTGGAGTACTGTGTCCACCTCTGGGGCCCCCAACATAAGAAGGACATGGACTTGTTGGAGCGAGTCCAGAGGAGGGCCATGAAGATGATGAGAGGGCTGGAGCACCTCTCCTCTGAAGACAGGCTGAGAGAGTTGGGGTTGTTCAGCCTGGAGAAGGGAAGGCTCCGAGGAGACCTTATAGTGGCCTTTCAGTACTTAAAGGCGGCCTATAGGAAAGATGGGAAGGGACTCTTTTATAAGGGAATGCAGCGATCAGATGAGGGGTAGCAGTTTTAAACTGAAAAAGGGTAGATTCAGGTTAGATATTAGGAAGAAATTCTTTACTGTGAGGGTGGTGAGGCTCTGGAACAGGTTGTCCAGAGAAGTTGTGGATGTCCCATGCCTGGAGATGTTCAAGGTCAGGTTGGATGGGGCTTTGAGCAACCTGGTCTAGTTGGGAGGTGTCCCTGCCCATGGCAGGGGGGTTGGAACTAGCTGATCTTTAATGTCCCTTCCAACTCAAACTGTTCTATGATTCTATGATTAAGTGTTTTTCTGATACTAATTCAATTTGGAGACGTTATGGACCAAGTTTGTTTCAAATGCAGTCTCTGATATAAGACATACTGTTTTCAGTGGCCCTCAAAGAAGGTCTGGAATTGCTTTAGGGGTTCTGTCTGGTTTTGTTGCATGGAATTCAAGTCTATTTTCTTGCCATAGTTTTTTCTTTCTCCTATAAAATAATAGAATAGAATAATTCCTTTATGAATAATTATTGTTTTGATTTCATGGTTTAGCCATAAAATAAAATTGCTTAATTTCTGGAGAAGGGAAGTTTTCCCCTTTTCATATTTGAAAATGAAATTACCAGAATTTTGATCTAAAATGTCTGTTTAGAATTATATGTTTTGAAAGTAGAATTTTTAGACATTATCCCTTTTTCTGGTAACACTTATTAGTGAATTTGAGTATTTACTGAATTAGGTGAATAATTTTAATATATTTACATTTATTTTTTTTAGCAAACCATTCATTAGAATAATTGTAACTGTGGTGTCAGGTCATTTTGGTAGTCTTGTTCATTTTTGCCTGCAGGCTCACTCAGGATGTCCTTTTTATCATAATGACATCAATATTTTACTTCTGAATCCATCTTACCACATTAATAATATGCTTAACATCCTGACATTCACCTTGAAAATTCTCCTGTAAACCTAGTGTGTTTTCCACATATATTTAGGCATTTGCATAACCTTTTTGGGATACAAAACTGGTTTTTATAGGGCTTCAGATTGTAGTCCACATTGAACGATGTCAGCTGCCTAATATTGTGTAAGCTTATGTAAGTATGTCAAAATTATGAACCTGTTAAACTGGAATATTTTAGTGTTCATCAGTAATAACAGATCTGAAGCATTTTTAAAAACTCTGCAGGTGACTTTTGTTCCCAGCTTCTTTGCATCAAATGGAATAATATGGCAAAAATGTTTCCTGTCTGCTACAGCTGGGAGAATGGTTGTAGCCTAATCAGGTAGCAGAGGACATTTGTGAGGCATGAGTATAAATACATTAACACCATTTACACAACTATGTTATATTGCATTCAGGATGAACGTAATGGCATGAGGAATGTGATGGCATAAGGAACTTCTGATAGATGGGACTGTTCTCTGCCAGCAAGCGCTGACTGGACAGAATTAAAATATTTCAGAGGAAAATGATAGATTTGTAGAAAGTGTGTTACTGGTTAGACAGAATTTGACCAAAATTTTACTTTTTAAAAAAATTCAGAGTATCAGATTAGTTCTGATCATTATATGTCTATGATTATTACTGCAAAAACCATGTCTCTTGATAGTCCCAGTGAGGTAACAATCACAGATCTTTCTTGGTAATTATAAAAATCTTTATAGCTATGTGCAGCTGTCAGGCTCTGTTAGTCCAAAACTTCTCTTTGCCCTTGGGTATCTTTGCTTTTGTTACTGGTGATTCTTTTCATATGGTGATTGGAAAAAAAAATTAAAATTCCAGGGTGTGCCATTTTTTTCCCTTGTTCATTAATGAATGATCTCTCTTGCCTAATTTAGGTGCTCTATATCCTTGAAAATCCTTGAGATTTAACACATTATATTCTTTCTGTTCCTATTGATGAACATAGAAACCACCTTGCCCCCACTCATGAACTACTACAATAAAATCACACAGTTAAGCTCTATGATTATGAGCAAGAAACAATTATATTATCTATTGACTACGACAGAGAAGAAACAGCAATACATCACCATTTGTAGTCTACAGATGTTACTGGCTGAGGTAACAGTGGGCTCCACATAGCAATACATTATGAAGAACTAGAAATTATAAATTCTTTAGAATCCTGGAATTTTAATATATTTTAAAAATAGTCTAGCTTATTTAATAAAAAATTCTGATTTACTGTGTTAATAATTCAAACATTCTCACTTTTGAATATAATAGGTAGATATAAAATACATATGGATATTGAACTAGTCTTATTGGACCACGTGTGTATGTAACTGATTGTATTAGAAGTTAATCTAATTAAATGATATAATACCGATGAAAATAGAAGGAGGGGAAAAAAGAAGTCTTGATTTATTTTTGCACTATATCAATTTAATCTCCTAAAATAATCGCAGGGGGCAGGGGCCATGTTTAATGTAGGTTTCTAATTTCTATCAGTGATAACTTTGCTCTTAAGTCTGTACATGGGATACATGTTAAGACATTGATGGGATGTGTTACTGAAACCCTGCTCCACATTCCTGCCTGTTTGCAGTGGCTCCCACAGGCCACTGGAAGACTGGTATTAATTAGTGGAATCTCAATTGAGTGCACAGGACACTGTACTTTTTAACTTCCTTGTTGAGCATAACTTCCTTGGGTAAAGACTTTTGGGGAATGTTCTTGTGAGAGTGTTTTGGCTAAATCATTTCAGCAGTCTACAGGCTTCTGCAAAACTGATGATGCCCTTTGGGAACAGAGTTTTCAGCATTGTTTGTGTCTAGTCTTGTGAAATAAAGAGGACAAGCACGAGGAGATCTTTCTTTTGTGACCATCAATCCTCCTGTGAACCTTTTAGAAGGATTTGGACCCCAGTCACAGAATATCAACTTCAAGGGCAATTGTATAAATTTGCTTTGACTATAATACCATCTCAGATATTAGTTGCTAGGCCAGGTTCCCATTAGCTGGGCAATCCTGCTTGCATGGACCTCCTCTCTCTTCCTCTATGCCTTACTTCCCTTCCTGTAAAATCCAATTAGGAACAGCAATTTCTTTCATAGAAGATCGGTAAGAAAAACTAACTAAAACTCCTTAAATGAAGATTGTCCTGGTTTGAGGTAAAACAGGACCAATTTTGTTCAGTAACTTTACTTTTTAGCTAGGCCTCTTCTAAGAGGGGCTGGGTGCTGCATGAGCACTGCTGCATCAACATTGACGAATGTGGCACGGAGATGGCGCACTGCTGAGCCCACCAGTTCTGTTCTTCCACTGGATTGGGCCAATCTGGCCCAAACCACGACAAAGATATACAGTGTTCTGTTAAGGACAAGCAATTGTTATGTGCCGATATTTAAGAAATCGAAACATAGAGAATATCTTTAGAAGAAAGTAGTGAATACAGTATTCTAGAGCCAAATACCAGCCTCATCAAAATAGGAAACTGGTGGCCTTTGACTAGTGCACCTAGAGTTAATTATCTTTTTTTTTTTTTTTTGTCCTCTCTGTTGTTATGCCTAAATATTTTCTAAAGGGAAGGAATAATGAACTTAGTATTTTTGAGTAGGTAGCATAGAAAAGTAAGGAGGCTTATGGCAGGGATAGTTACCTTAGTCTATTACTTGGGAATATGTTCATAATATGTTCAAGAAATCTCTGTAGTATAACTCATTGTTTTCTGCGTTGCCTGGATATTGGTGGAGCTTTCTCAGTACTAGTATATTTGTTGTCAGACAGGGGTGGGTGTTGTTTTGGGGAGAAATAAAAGTTATGGTCTTTTCAATAGGATAAACAGATTCATGTTTCTCCAAATTCAGGGTGTAGATGTTTTTTGCAATTAGATTATTAATGCTGTCTTGATGAATGGCTTTGTTAGCTGCAAATATTTACAGGGTATTGTGCCTGAGTGGAATCATCTCTAACATCACTCTTGGGGAGCAAGGGAGGTGGACCCACAAACATCCCTGAAGGCAGTCAGGACTGTGTCCTCATTCTTCTTTGAACCATCCGTATCTGGCAAACAATTTTGATATTTGGTAGGATTGACAGTCCTGAAATCTAACCTGAACCAAGTCTTTCCTTTCACAGTTACAAGTTAGAAAGATACTGAATCCCAAGATCATTATTAAGTTCAAATATTTTATTACTGTAAATTGTACCTTCGCAGGGGGTAAATTCAATTTCATTAATATTTAGAAACATGTGTAAATTGCATGATACTATATGAAGAAAGTGGTGAGCAAACATTCTTTTTATGGTACAAAAGGGGCACATAAATAATTTGTATTCATGCTAACTGAAGGATCATTTTCAGGGTTTTCCTCGAAGCAGTAGCAACAAACGTGTCTGCTGTCTGTTGTGTAAGACTCTAATATGCTTTCTTATGGTCACTTGTTTTGATTGAAGAGGAATTGCCAGAGCTGAGAGGGCATAATGAATGTTATTATAGAGAGGGTTTTAAGCGCAGAGAAAAGAATAAAAAATAAAGTCCTTATGTGAGCCCTTACTACGTGAGGTCTGCCTATTACTTCTACAACAGTTGAGTGAGCATACATGAGAGCCATTTATAATGTGTATTGCCGTGTGTCTGCTCTTATTGCATTCTTTGATGATGGGTTAATTGAATGGTGTCAAGGAGGGCAGTCCCAGTTATGTAAAGAGACTGACAGGATGATGGTAGCAGTCAGTACTTCATTACTTAGAAACAAAATCAGAAATTCTTCATCTTGAAAGCAGTAACTTCTGAGCAGTTCAAAAGCAAACAGTTTAATGCATGTCGGTTTATGAAGCAAGGAGGTTTTATGCTAATAGAGCTTCTCTTAGCCCTATGACAACATTTCGCTCTTGATCTTTCTGTCTGCATTAGAGCAAATGGACCGTCACATGTCCAGGGGACTTTCCCACATTCCTTAAAACCGACTCTTTTACTCTTCCTATCTAAATCATTATATTCATGACACAGTGTTTGTGAAGGAAAATAACTGTGTATACTGGGCGTAGGTGCCCGGGTGCTGGCAGCAGGGGGCTGCAAGGGCAACCTCTGTGAGGAGAGGCCAGAGGTTGCCCCAAGCCAGGCGCAGCTGGTTCCACAATGGCCCCACAACAGGGCACAGCTGAGCCCATCAGTGAAAACTGGTGGCACCTCTGTGAAAGCATATTTAAGACAGGCCAAAATGCTACTCAGGTGGTGAGGTGTGAGGAAAAAAGTGTGAGAAAAGAGTCCTGCAAACACCAAGGTCAGAGAAGGAGGGTGAGGAGGAGATTCCCCTGCTGCCTGTGGAAAGCACACACAGAAGCAGGTTCTCCTGACAGGAACTGCAGCCCACAGAGGACCCACACTGGAGCAGGGGAAATGTGTAAGAAGAAAGAGAGGAACTGTTATGAACTGACCATAAACCCCCACTCCCCATCCCCCTGCACCACTCAGGGAGGTGGTAGAGGAGTCAGCAAGGAAGGAATGTTTCCCTACCCTGGGAAATGGGGGGGGGAGGTGCTGCTTTAATTTTGGTCTTTGATTCTTAACATTCAAAACTATTTTAATTTGCAGTAAATTAAATTAGTTTTCCCCAAGTTGAGTCTGTTTTGCCCATGACAGTAATTGGCAAGTGATCTCCCTGTATTTATCTTGACTCACGAGCTTTTTCATCTTCTTTTCTCCCTGTCCTGTTGAGGAGGGAGCGTGAGAGAATGACTGGGTGGTCATCTGGCAGCTGGCGAGGGTCAGCCCACCACACTGTACATTGTAGCTGCCTCAGCTAATACCAGTTCTGCTATCAGATGGTTTGTTTTCTCAAATCGTTTACCGAGATCTGTGTGTAAGCACAACGAGGTACCAAATAGCACTGGCAGCTGCTTTATTGCTTGACACTTTTGTCTGGTTCAGTGATCATCTTATAAATGGGATTTATTTCCAGTGTTAGGCATGGGGTTTTTTTCTACTCTTTGCCTCCCCTCTCCCTCACACACCATCCTTTAGGAAAAAGAAAGAAAAAATCATGGGAAATGTCACTGATGTGTTTTGTGGGATAATTTGGGCTTTATGTGTCTGTTTTCACCTGTAGATCGAGTTCACTAGCTGAAGACTATTTCCCAGGAGGTGTTTTCCTTCATGTAACTCAGTTACTGCTCCTCAGAGGAGAATTGTTGTCTAAGGAAAATATGAATCACACAGGCTACAAGATTCAACAGCAGATTTTTTTGTAATTTTTTTTTTTTTCCTTGAATCAGAATATTTTGGCTATAACTCAGTATTTCTCACTTTACAGGTATTTCATCTTTTTGGTGAAAACCATCGGTCCTCTCCAAGAAATTCCAGCAAGCTGAGGATGCCGGGACATGACCAGAAAGACCCTGATGATGTCAGGTCTGGAATGGGTGCTGTCACATAGATACCTGGATGCTCAGCTGCTCCATCCCAGATGTAACCCTGCCCACAAGGGAAAAATGCCTCTCTTCCTGATCCTCCTGGCCACAGAAGCAGGTTTAACCATGAGGTAAGATCACAACAACAGGTTGGGATTATTATCCTGGTTCAACAGGTGTTCCTGGGCTTTGATGATTATATCACTGATGTACCTTGCTATCCCTTTTCTTATTTCTTGACACGTTTTTTGCCAGCCTTGTCCCTCCTGTTCTCTGCCCTGATCTCCTCACATATAAACAACCTGCCCCTAATTACTTCTTCCACATTAGTCCCGGTTTGCTACATCTGTACCCAAGTTTGGTGTTTCTGATACTATTACCTAGATAATCTTGGCCTCATACAGTATTACTGACACAGTTACGCAGGTGCTTTTTGCCATGCAAGATTTTGCTCCCCAAAGTGTCCCCAGTACTCCTTTTCAGTTACCTGTAAAGTTTGGCCATTTCATACATAGCTCCACCTAAACCACCAGTGAAAACTGTCATCCCCGTGGCGCTATCTTTAAATTTTGTCAGCTTCTCATCCTGTTATCTGTCATATCTAGTAATTTCTCATGGCAAGTCTGGTATCTTCTCATATTATGCTCAGTCAGGTGCACCTCAGGCCAGGGTGTGGGCAGCAGCCCTGTCACCTGCCCACAGCCCTAACTGGACACTAGCCAGGTGCTGACTATCGCTGCCCAGACGTGTAAGGTATTACAATTCTCTGTTTCTAACATATTAGCCCCTTTGAACTACCATCAGCTTCCAAAGACTTGTGCAAGCATAGAAAAAGTAAGAGATGTCATAGTATATTTTTAATGAAATAGAATATTGGATGTACAGACTACAGTCACATTAGAAGATTTGGCACTGATATTAATGTAAGTAAAAAACTGAGGAAGGGCAAACTATCTCGAATTCAAAGTTTTAAATGTTCAGCAAAATTAATAGGAACAAATTTTCAGAAGTGATGACCCATAATTCCAGTATATAAATGGAAGGTCAAATTTCAAGACAGATTTCATCCTCTGCCACAGAGTCGTTTTACAAATCTTACTACTTATTTTACTGCTTTCATACATGCTGAGTTCTTCTGAAAATATGGTTTAAATGGTCTTTGGAGCATCCTCTATAATCCATTGGTGGTGAAATAGGAAACTTCCAGACTGAAAATTTGAAAAGACTGCTTTTACTATCATTTTCAGTAGTAGTGAATGTCAGTATTCAATCTTGGCTTCCTCTAGCTGGCCAATGCCAGTTTAGTTTCTTATCAGCTTTTCTATTTTTATAACTGATTGGATTTGGATGAGTATTTAAGATTACATGCGAATTTTTCCATTTTACCTTGCATTCAGGAAACCATGCAATTTTTGTTACCTGTCCAGTTGTTAGGGATTTTTCATTGAATTGGGCTTTTGCAAACTACAGCTCATGTAAAGACGAAAGGATGGCATAAATCAAATAAGAAGCAGCATTAGATGTTTTGGCAAACTTAGTTTTAACTCCCAAATGCCTCTATCTGGTGGCTGTTGGTGGTGATTTTTTGCTTGCTTGCTTGTTTGTTTGTTTGTTTGTTTGTTTAAGGTTAGATCTAATTTCAGATTTGAGGCCTAGATCCAAATGACTTCTCTCACACCAGCCCCAAAACTTTCAGTCTGAAGGGAGTGGAAGTACAAAAAGAACAAACTTCTGATGGTATTCCCTTAGGCTGCTCTTTCCTCATCTGTCACTTACCAGTTTTTACCAGAACTTACCACTGTTTAATAAGTGGTTTTTGTAAGGTTTGGAAGACAGAAGTCATCTCTATTCTCTATGAAACTCAGTATTTTACATGCATTGACTTATTGCTCCTTCTGCTTCCTCTGCTTTCTATAGAAAATCATTTCAAATAGTCAATGTCTGACTATGTGACTGTCTTTTCAAACCTTTGGTTATTCTCTGAACCCCTTCTGTTTTGCAATAACCTTTCTTAGATAAAGCAACCAGAACAGTATTTGAGGCATTACCAAAATCACCTGATGTATTAAAAATATGTATAAGTTTTGATATTATATTCTGTCCTATTCTTTGGTCATCCTAACATTTCTTTGTTTTATGATTTCTTTACACATTGGAGAGAAATTTTCACTGAGCTGTCCACAGTGATACTTCCATCCGTTTCTTGTGTTGATTTTTGTGACCAGAGGATTCTAATTGGTGTAAGATGGATTTACATTTTTCTCTCTCTTATTCTGCATTTCTGGACTTGCAGCTTTCACTTCCATTGTGTGGCCTTTCCCTGGAAAATGAGGAGTCTATGATATCAAAACATTTCTCGAGATTACAGAGATTACATCAAAACATTTGGTGGAAACCAGGTCTGGCAGGAAAGCTGGCCAGATTGCATAGTTTCTAGCCAACCTTTTCAGCTGTGACAGTGCCAGGTTAGTGAGCTGCCACGTAGCTCTTCCCAGACTTTTCAGGCTGTTTTGATCCTATGAACCTTTCCTTTGGGAGACTGGATGTTGCAAGATCTACGCTCCCAGGTCATCCAGTTTGGCTGTCCCAGCTGCAAGCTGAGCTGATGGTTCCCTTATGGACCTGCATCTTATGCTGCCATATGGTGGAGAGTGGCTGCTGGCCTGCCTGATGTTGTGGCCACTAAACGCTCCATTTTACAGTGTCTGGCAAGCAATATTCCAATACCAGTAACTCACTCCTCCTTTCTCTCCCATCTCCACAGTAAATTGCTGACAAGTTTCTAAGGGATATTTTGAAGTAAAAGAAACCAACCACTTCAAAGTGATCAGCAATTAGCCCTTTGGAAAAAAAGCAGGTCTTCAACATCCCTGCAGTACACGTATTCAGTTGTTGGGAGGATGCACCCTTTGGAAGTGTTTTCATTGGCCTGTTTTGGGTCTGGAGTAGAAAACTATTTGCAAGGAGTTTAAATCACTGCTTGTGCTGCTCCCATATTTTTTCTTGGTTAATGAAAACTAGCTTTTCGATTAAAACCTATGAACATTTCACAGATTTTCTGGAGGATCAGTCTGGAAGATCACCTGGTTCTCTTTCATGTTGTATTTCATGCCCTAAGAAATCCAAGGTTACCCAAACTATTTTACCAGTTGTACCTTAATTGATAATGATATATCAGATATTTCATTTCTCTCAATTATCCATATAACTGTTTGTTAGACTTATATGTAAAACTCTCATATATGGTATTGACGTGTGTTATATGTCACATATAATTTCATAATTCTACACATTATTTGCAGTTTTTAAAAACTAGAACACAGTATTAATTATTTCGCAGTCCTCTGAAACTGTGACAGTTCAGTATTGAAGCTGAGTGAATTATGAAGTTACTCTGCCAATGTGAGAGGATGGTGAAGGAACATCTTGCAGTTTTAAAGATGAAGAAGAGAATTGCACAATAAGTTTGGAAGGTAAAGGATTGCTGAGACTTTTGAGACATAATTCACAAGATAGAGGTCTCAAGCTGAATGACAGCAAAGAAAAGGTTTGCTTAGGGAGAATGCTGTTAATAATATTTGTGAGCCTTATGGGAATAACTGGACTGGACCTTAAATACTTGTGAATGAATGTTCTGATGTGTTTCTTGCCTATTGCAAAGGTATTTTATGTATTTCATTGTGTAAAAGCTTATGGTATTCCTGGAAAACATCTATTAAGGGGGAGGGGGTGTGTCATGTACAAAAAATACAAACAAATGGGCCAGCTGCTGATTTCTCTCTTGCTAAGGCAGTAAGGTGTCGTAGAAATGCATCGGTCCTAGCAGACTTGCAAAAAATATCCCAAAGTATTCATATATTCCTTAGAGCCATTTGATGTTTATCTTACTTGAATTCTAAAACTGTAAGACTTTACTTAAGATTTGTAGTTTTCAAATGCCTGGGATAATGTGAAAAATTATGTAATTTTTCAGGCAGAATGCTGAGATTTTTAGTGGTACTTTAATCTCAGGAATGGAAATGTCAATTTTATTTAGGTGAATTCTTCTTGACCCCCCCCTCTCCCTGCTTTGGCTTCACACTGTCAGGTTACAAAATTCAGCATGATACATTGTGCTGGTAGTAATGGTTAATATAATAAACAAGGAACCGATCGAATACATTTAATTGGGGCACACTTGAAGGAAAGCTTATAGAATTGTTGCGTAACTGGTGTGTGTGTTAGCCACTTCTAGACTAGGTTTAGGTGAATATAATTAACACCATTGTCATATTTCTCACAACTGATTTTCTAGAGATTTAACCTAAAAAAAAAAAAAGCAAGCAAAGAATCTATTACATTTCATATTACCTTGAAAATCAGGCCTACGGTTTAAATGCCAAACAGTTGTGTGACTAGGTCTTATTATCCTCCAAAGATCACATATTTTAATTGATTTGACTTTTTAGAGATAAGCGCCTTGGGTTGCATATAGCACAAAGCATAACACAACATAATGCAATTTCATAAAGGATCTTTTGTAATTGCTTATCACACATGGCTGTGCATGATAGAAACAATAAAATAATAAATGATAAATATTTAAGCCAAACAATGTTGTCAAAATAGTATTTTGGCTGCTTCAGAAATGTTGATCTCTTTTTTTTTTTTTTCCCCTGCATTAAGTTCAGACCTGAACACTCAGAAAACATCAATCTCTTTGGGAATGCATTAAAAACTGTGGGATAGAATTGATAAAGAGCTTACTTTCCAGAGATTGAAGATCAATAGTGGGGACTTTAGGGAAGACAACTGCTGGCTGCTGCACAGGGTGTAAGGTGTTCTTCTGAGTGCTTGGAGCAAGGTCATCATATTTAGCAAGTGAATTCTTACTTTACATCTTGGTTTTTACTGAGTCAGTGTAAGGAAAGCAGTTACAAAGCATCTCTTTAACTTAATGCAAATACATAATCTATAAATGGTATAGCTTAAAAATCGGGCAGATCATAGGAAACTAACTTGAAAAAAACATTTACCTTAATATAACATAAGAATTTAAGATTTGCGTTTCAGAATCAAACTTCAATCTGTACATCTGGGTAGCTGCCCAGATATGGCTGTATGTGGCTGGACTGTAACGAGCCTTCATTCGTTCCGGACACCTAAGCCATACAGGTTAAAGTATAATTAAAAAATTCACCTGTCATCATGTTTTCCTCCCTTTGTGACCTGGGCTTTCTGGTATCAGTGGTTCACAAAATACCCTGTTCTGTACAGATGAATGACTAGTCCCCCACTTTCTGGAGTCTGTGCTAACAGACACCCTAGAATTAACTGAATTAACTATACTTTCATCTCATCTTGTCACACCTAGTGCTGAGGAATCCTTTCTTTTCCTTTAAAGAGAACCTGGAAATTAGGAGGTCAAAATTGGCTCCAAAAGCCATACAGAAGCAGGGAAGCTCCATGCAGAGAGTCCTGCCACTTAGATGGATCATCAGGACAGCCGTGGATTGCTATGCACACATTATTATGTGCAGGAGAGGTTAGCAACCCAAACTAGTGGAAACCTCAGTGAAACAAATAGCTGCTACGCTGTACTTTCTTTTCCTCTGCACTGAACTGTCAAGGAATTTCGATTATCTTTAACACAGTGTCTACTCATTTTGATAAGAGCAGACTGTTCTGAAAATACTGCTTACCATTTCTAAACTTTAGTTCAGCTCTGTGATATTTACTGCTGCATACAGGAATGGAAAATATCTTCTGCAGCCCTTTTTTGAGAAGAGTGCTTTTGTACCTGGCTCATGTGTTTCATGAGTACCGCAAAGCTCTCTTGGGCACTCCACAGAGGCAGATTCAAGATGGGACAATTGACTGAGACATCTGCTGAAGGGCCTGCTTTGTAGACTATTATACATTGACATGTCACTAGGCTCAGCACTGTAGATAGACATCTGCTGTGGTCACTGTGCCTTTATTTTGAAGAGTTCTGTAAGTGATTTGTAATCTGTCACAATGGTAAAAGGCTTTTAGAAGGGTAGAGAGATAATTTTATTCCAAATGCAACTGTCTTCCTGCCTATAACTATGGGTGGATGGATATATTCTCAGCCATGTTAATCTGGAGACATCCCTGCTGATCTGTTCTCATGATTTATTAATTTTTCCTTATATAAAATGAGGAAACAGGTGTTGAGAACTGAAGTGGCTTTTTACACTCCTGAAAAGTTCTGTCCCTTACCACAGAACCATGCAGGTGGGAAAGGACCTTCAGACATCTCTAGTCCAGCCTCTTGCTCAAGGCAGGTCCAGGCTTTGTCCAGCCAGGCTTTGGGTAGCTATTGGATGGAAGCTGCACTGCCTTTCTAAGCAACATTTTCCCAGTGTTTGACCATCTTCGTTGTGAAAATGTTTTCTCATAAGATAAATCAAAATTTCCTGTGCTGTAACTTAAGTCCATTGTCTCTCATCCTAGTGATGTAAACTTTTGTGATGAGTCTGGATCCGTCTTTTCTACATGTCTCATTGGTTAGTTGAAGACAAAAATGAGATCTCCCCATAGCCTCTTCTTAAGACTGCACAAACGCATTTATCTCACCCTCTCCTCATGTGTCACGTGTTCCATCCCCTAATCATCTTGATAGCCATCTACTGGGCTTGCTTCTGTACATCAGTGTCATCTTTGTTGTGGGGAGCACAAAACTGAGCACCGTTCTTCAAATGCAGTTTCATGAACGCTAAATAGAAGGTAATAGCCACTTCCTGTGATCATCTGGCCAAAGCCTTGGTCATAGAATATGTGGTCGGTCTTTGTCACAGTGGCATGCTGCCAGCTCATGTTCAATTTGTTGTCTGCCAAATTCCCCAGGTCCTTTTCTGAAAAATGCCTGCATTTGCCAGCTTATGCTGTTGCATGGAATTATTTAGCCCTTAGTGCAGGGCTTCATATTTGCTTTTGCTGGACTTCATGAGAGTCCTGTCAGCCCATCTCTCCAGTCTGTTGAGGTCCCTGTGAATGGCAGCACTGCTTGCCCTCTGCCACACTGAGCACTCCCTCAGGCTAGTGTCATCCTTGAAATTGCTCTGGGTGTATTCTGTCCCAGTGTCCAGTTGGTTATAAAGGCATTATGCAGTGTCCGATTCAGGGGTGACCACTGAGGAATGCCACCAGAAACTGGCTGCCAGTTATCATCTTCCAAGAGCTGATGCTCTTGAGAAAACTCCTGGGCTGATAGCATGAGTAGCATGCCTAATATGCCTATGATCTGTGCAAGTTCTAAAGAACTGGATTTGTTCATCTGTAGGATGAATCTCCTCCTTTGCTGTTATCTAGCTCAGCTTTGTTTTTTTCCGATAGCAATGGAAGTATGCATTTTGTCTTAAACTCCAACTACCTCCAGTGTTTGAAATGCATTCTTTGCATTGACAGATATTTAGTATCATTGATCAAAATGACAAAAGTTGTCATTTCTGACTCCAAGATGCAGGGTATCTTAACAAATTTTCAGCGTCTGTGAAAAACTCAAGGCAATATTCCGTATGGCAGCCTAATACACTGATACAGACCCCTTGCAAATGTTTATAGCAGGACATTTTTTATAGTTTGGTGCTGGTTCTTTTTTCTTTATTTATCTCATTTTTCTGGCATTGTAAGATGTCTAGCTTACTATCGTGTTAAGGCTCACCTAATGTTGTCTATTCATGGGACATGTTAATTTCTAACTCGGGGACCTGCTTCACCATGGCTTACAATTCCTGCAGACATCCTTAGCATTAGTATGTGGTGTTCCTACCATGTTCACCTGCTGTTACTTGACTCCACTTCTTGTGCCTTATCTCCTGGGGCATAAGAACTCATATATGTTATTTGATTTCTGCTTCTGGTCTCGGTTAAAAATACTAGTTGTTATCTCCTCTAAGGTCTCTCCGAGCTTTCTTTAAATAAGGGGGAGTGCAAAGTGATGGGTACTCCAGAATGACTGCCAATTGCTAGATCGTAACTGAGAAATATAGCTATGATCATAACTGATTCATATTAGCTACAGCTTAATTCAGCTAAGATATGGACTTGTTCTTATAGCCAATATTTTTTCTTTGGTCCTGAATTACTAAAAGTAGGGGAAAAAAGGGTTTGGATATTATAATTTTGGTTTTGTCCAACATACATTAGTCGATAAGAGAAACTGACGTACCAATATACTATTGTGCCTTCTTGTTGCTTAATGTATTCTTCCATTTTTGATGCAATATAGTTGTTATTGTTTTTAAACCACAAGGCAATTCCTCTCCTTTCCTCTATCCTTTTTGAGACTGCTTTTTCAAAGCTAGTGACTGATTTTAATCTTTGGTGGTTTTTTTGCTAAGCATCTGCTCTCGCGATATTTAAATCATGGAACCGTTTTTAATGTATAAAGTTAAAGAAAATGAACTGTTTAGACTCCTTCCACCTAGCTTCTCATTTTGTTTGAATTAGTTTGACTATCTGCATTCTAAGAGCAGATCTGGTATTTTTTTTTTTTCCTGTTTTTTTCCATTGCTCTTGTTAATTCTACTGCGTTGGGCCATGTTAAATTTACTTTTGCCAGGAATCATCTTTGAAATCTCTCATTATTAACAGAGCATTCATTCTCTCAGTATGTTCTCTAGGACATTTCTAAATGGACAGTATTCCGTTAGTCTTTTATGCTGTCACGTATACAATTATAGTATCATACAGCTGTAATATCATATTGCCTCTTTCTATCATGAAATATTTTGCAATAATGTTGGTTTTGATACTTATTACTCTTTTACAATCCTTTGCAGATCTTCTGAGGTTTTACATCCTGGTTTCTGAGACTGCTACAAACTGCTTAAGACAGGGTAAGTTTAACACTTTATACGTTTAGGCAAATTTATTTATTTGTTCTCTGTGATCTCATATGTGAAAAAACATTGGCCCAGAGTTTCAATATATTGCTGCCAATCCTCATTTTCTGCATTGAACCATTCATTTTTTCCTACAAACTGTTACTCTTCTATTTTTTTTTTTTTGTTACTATTTTTCTTGAAACATTTAGTTTAAAAAAGCAACTTGTACTTACATTGATGAAAAGAAATTCCTGCTCTATTTCAGCAACATGAAAAATACAGTAGGGGAAAAATTCTCTGTAATTAAACAGCAAATGAAGGTGGAATGGAGCATGGCTCCCTTATGTCTTCCTCTTGGTTCATTTCCTGAGACACTCTATCTGTTAACCGTGTGGTATATTATGCTCTGGGTGCCACAGGGCAGTCATCTAGTATGCCTTTGGAGGAGGTATACTTAAAATAATTTGTATAAATGACTATTTTCCATCATCAACTGCAATTTGGTGGAGTCAGCATGTAATTAATTTGTTTTCAAAATTATTGCACTTGTAGATTCTTTGGGGAAACTATTAATATTTTGGTGGTTTATATGTATTTTGTATGTCATTTTTGCAGCATGAACTAGAAACTTGTTATGTGGGGCTAATATATATATTTATTTTCTCTTTTGCAAAAGTTATTGAGATAGATTTTAGCTTCTCTGGAGCAGTTGACATTTTCTTTCTATTCTGAGTGTAACACATTAGTTTGCTTGGAGCTATGAATGTTCATAGTTTTATTTTATAGGACAATATCAAACATGAGCTGTGCAAAGTGCTGCCTTTACATCTGCCAACTGGTAGACTCTAGAGCAGACAAACAATTAACAAAGCCCCTGTCTGGTGGCTAAATGCAGTCCTGTGAATGACAGCAGCTGAGACTCAAATACAACTCTTACAATCTCCAGGCAGCAGCTAAAGACCAAGAACGCCAAAAGGAACTTTGTGCAATAAGATAAGAACTGTTATTTGCATGCAAAACTTGGTATGTTATTTCCTTTTTCATCCAAAATTATCAATAAAATAATCATTTGCAGTAGAGATGTGACTTAGGAGTCTGTCCAGATTAGACTGTCTTCTCTGAATATGTGAGACTGAGATCTGAGCTTTGGCCAGGCAAGTTTCATTACAAGTTGCCTTTCCAACAAATGAAGTGTTTGCATTTGGGATATAGCAGGGGCTGGAGACACCACTCAGTTCACAGTCGCCATCAAGGCCAGTGTCAGATCTGCAGGCCTTCTTTCACACCCTGGTCCAATCTAAATGATTACCAAAATCTTATGCGATTTAAGGGAATCTCTTTGGCACAGGACTACTAGCTTTGTTGACAAAGCACCAGCTTAAGCCTCTGTGAGCCTTTCTCTGTCCCACTCCACTGCAGATCTTGGTTCACATGTATGGTTCTCCACCATAAAACAGAGGCAGAAAGAAATTCTCCTTTAGAGACATACTAATCTTACTGGAGAGCTGACACCTACTGATGCCAGCAGCATGTCCTTTAATTTCTCTAGAAGTGATTTACATTAACCCCTTTGAAATGTCCATTTAACCCTTCCATTATTAATGGCTCTTCTGGCTCCCAGTCTCTCTGCTGTCTGATTTCTGACTCTCTTCAGCTTATCTTTGGGTTTTTTTTATTCCTAATTAATAAGTAGGACCATTTTAACTACTGCAAGTTTACCTGATTTTAGCTGAGTTTTTCAGAGTTCAGTCTTGCTTTGTGTCTTCAACTTACAGACATGACCCTTCAAATGAAGGTCTGGACAGAAGGTCCCCAAACTTTGTAAAATGAAATTTCAAATCTTAGCAGTGCTTACCTCTGCATTTTTTTACTTTTGACACAAATTATTTCTTTACATTAATTTCCAGTATTTATAGACATCAATAGTTTTATTTACACTAGGATTAAGGAGAAAAGAGGTTCCAAAAATTATGCAAACTGAGGGCTACTTTCAGATCTGCCAGATGTAACCTGTCTGGAACTCCAGAGAAGTACGGCAGAACCTCTACCTTTGTTTTAAGGTAGACACTTCACTGAAGAGGAAAGCTGTTTTGGTATTTGAGATTTTCTCGCTAGGGCTTAATACAGTCAGGGACCGGACTACTCTTGCGCTTCCAATGAAATTGAGTTCCTGTGTCACTTAGCCTTCTTTCATAAGTCTAATGTCATTTTTGGTGTATCTTTTATCCAGCCATAGATAATATATACTGCCCAAATACAGTAGGAAACACTCAACTCATATATATCATTTGTTAGAAGGGAAGATTTAGCTCTTTAAATGATAAAATTGAAAAATACCAAACCTAAGACAAAGCCAGCCTGTGGTTTGTCAGCTTGTATGGGGAAAATCTTTTGAAGTTATTTATATTTTATATTGCTCGACTCAGCAGTTTTTGAGGGTTAAATGTTTTGGTGATTTACGTGCAATAAACCTGGGCTCTTTTCCAGGATCTCCCAAAGGCCTTTTTAGTGACCTTGGGCAAGTTCATGGCAAATAAATAATGGCATTGAACCTAATTTCCTCTTACAAAGGAAAGCAGTGTGGCTATATGTATAAATGTTTATATAGTCATTTGAGATACTGCAATAAAAGATTCCTGTCGACCACAAAACAACATTGTTTATTGGAGTGGATAAGACTGAATGATGAAGATGCTAACACTATCTACTCAATCTGCATACTTGTTAGTGTGACATAAACACAACACTTCCCATCAAATACACTCCTCCTGATATGAATCAAGCTCTTTTATTACAGTGTTCTACACTATTCATCAATCTGCCTCCCTGGCCTTGACTGCCAAATACAAAATGCCTGCTGATTTTCAGGGATGTCACTTGACAGCAATCTGCTCTTGGTTTAGAGTAACAGGCTATCAGCAAAACACACACAAAAATAATTACGAACACTTAGAACTGAATTCTGGGTATATACTTTGTACCAGAAGTGCAATTCTGGTACTTACTTCTGCAATAAATAGGGTTGCACTAGATATATGCACAGAATCTGGACCTTCATTCATCATTAGAAATTAACTGAAATGTTCATAGAGGATCACTATGTGACCCTATTAGTTTCATTATCAGACGTGGGAGGATCTATTGCACTTGAGGACTTTTATCCATCCTTGTATGCTGCATGATACGTGTCTTTTCTCTTTTCTCTGTTTAAATTGTTTTTTCTCTGTTTAAATTTGGGTGGGCAGTCCATACCAATACAGGAAATCTTCACTGCTAACAGTGTATAGATTAGCATGGACTTGGATTCTAAATGATCAGTAAACCCATTTGAAGGGAATAATCAAACCAGTTGGCAAACAATTTCAGCACTAAAGGTCAAGATAGGCAGTTTGGGGGTTTTAGTCCTGGGACTGAGACTCCTTGACGCTCTGGAAAAATATTTTTTTCTCTCATAGAATTCTATCTGAAAACAAAACTGAAATCTCCTCTGTTTCATTGGCTTGGTTACAGTCATTCGAGGTTAATTAACCCACGTGCCAGTCCCATGATCTGTTAAGGGTTTATGTCCAGTGCTGTATGCCAAGTGTTGAGCAATTCGTCACCTTCACCTCGTGAAAAATCACAAAAAGTGTGTTATGCATTGGAGGTGCAAAAAGTCAAGGCTTGAAGTACAGAAGCAGCTGTAAACATTACACTTTCCTAGGTGTGTTGTGATGATAGGAAACCTGGTGTGCTGTGAGATTGTTGGCTATGAGGGTATAGTACCTTGGAAGGTCTATTTATGTTTATTGCAGACACATTTAATTGAATACACTGAAAAAACTGGAGACGTTGAACAAATGTGAGAATTGCGCATTTTTTGCTCAAATTGAAGGAAAAATGATGCTAGAAAAATTATTTCATTATTTTTGAAGGAACTGCTTTTTTCTTGAATGAAGTGATGGCATTTTTGAAGTCAGAGACACTACGTTCTCCTCTGGATCTAATGTTTATGTAAAATGAAAAGGATGGTCTTTTGTTCTTGGTAGCGAAGTGACACCTAGAAGATGCATAAACAATTTCAGAATTTCCCAGTGATCGATTGCAGGCAAGTTGCTGACACTCTCTGCACCTGTTTTACTTGACTAGGAGAAAAATATTAACTTTCCTATCTCTAGTATTGCAAACTTCATCAGCTGAAAAAGCTGTTTATTAGTAGTATATGGATGTGGTAAGATGGGACCGTATCCTCTGTTGGATGGTATGCAGCAGCAAAACACGAGGAAGAAAGAAAATTAATGGCTAGGAAAAAAAGGATAGGGTTTAATTTAGGGGCTTTAAATCCCATGTTTTCACATGGGCTTATTCTCCTTCCCCAACTTGGGCCCATGCATGTATGATAACTTTTTGATGAAGCATTTTGTTTAGGACTTCAGGGACCACAGAGACCACACAGTACACGCCACTACCTGTTCAGCTCCAAGGCTGATCTATAACTGCACTGGAGGCAGCAATACTGCTGCTACCAAAAGGAAATTCCAAAGAAGCCCTGTGGCTGAAATATGTTTGATTTTCTTTTCTTAAAATAACCAATTTTGGAGGAAAGATGACAAATCTTAATATTTAAATTAATGCTAATCATACATTAATTGCTCTGTCTGACAACTACAGCTTCAGAATTTCACATTACTAATGGTCAGCTTTAAAATCTGAGATGTAATTGTCCTCTAACTCATGTGTGCTGAAGTGTCATTTATTTCCCACTGAGAAGTTGGGGTGACAGTGGCAGATAACAGTAGGGGAACACAATGAGAAATCTGTATTTATGTTTTCATTCCATTTCCTACTTCAGGTAATTTTTATATGGTCTCCTTATGTGTGGCTCCATGATCCATTCTTATTTGAAAAACATCCAAGATTTCAAACTGGGTTGGACTTGGTCTGTCTCCCTGCTTTTTTTGATGTTATGGTTTAAAGGAATGGGCCTGGAAATACTTATATTACTGTCATTTCGGTGTTCAGTATGCAAGACAAGAATTCTCTGTATCTCAGTTTCCAATCTGTAAAATAGGCATCATAATATCCTTTTTATATAGCAGGCTGTATGGGTTAACTAATGAACTTTGGAAAAATTATTACTGTTTTTGAATAAAAGTGCTATCTGTACAATAACTGCAGAAATATTACAGACTAACTGCAGTCTTACATCCCAGACTGTTTGAGGATTGACAAAAAAATCAAAGACAGACCATCTTAGCATTTCAAACATCCCCTGAAATGAGAGGGTACAGAATGATCTGGGAGATGTCCAGTTTTTAGAAAAAAGCTGATGATAAAATTGCACAGCATCAAAGTGACTCTTGGTATACATGAAAACTGATCTTCTGATACTAGTTTGAAAAACTTTGAGAAATTCAGTTCCTATAAAGTATAAATGGTGACAAATGAACAAAATCAAGGACATCCGTTTTAGTTGCTGTAGTTGTTCTTATTCTTACATTGATGCAAACAAAAACTGCTAAGCCATTTGCAGTCTGCCCACGAGTGTCATTTCCCAGTAGAATGGACACCTGAAGGGTTTGATTTTTAAAACATCATTTAGATGGGAATTATCTGTTGGTTTAAGGTTGTAGCTTTTGGTTTTAGTTTTCTTCTTAGGGGAAACAGAACATACATGACCAATGAAAAAAGGTCTGTTCGTCCATTCAGGGAAGAGCTGCTCTGCCTATCTGCCGCGAGCTCAATAACTTGACTGTGTTCGTTTTATTATATATATTTCTATTTAATCACTGGGCTCAGTTTTAATCTTTTATTGGTTCTTTTCCAGGCAGTGCTTTGGAGCTGCTTATTAGCTCTATCCTTGTAATCCTAGATTTTTGCTGTTAAACTGTTAAATGGAAATTTAGCTTTAAGACTTGTGGGAATTCATGCTGGCTACAAGTGTGTTATCTGTACAGCTGGCTTTATACGATCCTTGATCCTAGTGGAGAATTGAGAGTTGAGAAAGGTGGATTAGGAGAGATGCTGGACAGCAAGTGTTGTTCACAGCTGGCAAAGTGAGCATTTTATTTTAAATGCAGTTCTAATGGCCACTGAGTGCCTCTGATGTCAGGACAGCATGCACTAGAAGCAACGTTAGCAGACACTCTGGCTGGTGGATAGAATTGGGGTTATTTGGGAAATTTCTTAACTTAGTTAATTTTTCTAGCACTGAATTGAGATTCTGCCATAAATATTCTTAGTTCAGTTAGCGTTTTAGTTCAGATTGCAAGTGAAAATAATTCCACCACCTTTAGAATTTGATGAAAAAGGAACTAACTGTTAGAAACTAGAGTGCTATGTTAAATAGATGAATTCCACTGGGAAGAAGAAAAAATTATACCTCAAGGGTCTCCATCATGGGAAGTCTTTAAAAGGAAAATGCATGTAAGATTAAAGTAGATCTGGGTGACTTTGAAGGTGACTTTGTCAAGTGCTGATGGGAGACTGTGGTGGAAACCTTTTCAAAGGGTGTGGTCTGGAAAAGCAGAACAGCACTTTTTGTGGTATTAGTGTATACGGCGTGATGTTAACTAATGAAGTTCGCCTGACTAGTATAACCAGGACCTCTTCTCATCTCGGTGACAGAGGGTCCATCCTTATGAGGACTTTGTAACTTTACATAAATTTGAGTCCTTACTGGCTCAGCACTAAAAATAAATGTGCTGGCACCAAACCCAACACCAGAACACAGTGGGGCAGGAAGTGTTGCTGCTGTTGAGATCTCCACCAGTGAAGAAGTGCCAGAGCCACTGCTCAGTGTATTCATACAGAATTCAGATCGTGTTGTCACTGTTGGCTGTGTTAAAATGTTGAACTGATCTTTGAAATATTTGAGCTTTTTCACTACTGTGCAGTTAGTTAAGTAATACTTTTCTACTGATGCTATTTATTGTCTTTCTCAATAAAAAGGCGACTCTTGAAACATGGACATCTAGAATGTGCTAAGGAGGTTTCTTGCTAAGGAGGTTTAACTTGTACTGCAGTGCAGTCATGTATGTGACTACAGAAACTGCTAAGCAGGCTGGATGCTACCAGGACGATATTAGGTTGTACAGGACAAATTTATCTTTACTGAATTCTGTGTTGTCATGGATACATTGCCATTGGTACCTGAGCTGGCTAGTTTAAAACTAGCTCAGTTGTGTCTGTCGTATTGCAGTTTCTGCAAAGTTTTGGTCTAGTCTGAAAGTGAATAGAATAAGGATCTTGTCTGGTACAGAAGTGTTGGTTCCAAAGCAGCAAGGAGTCCTATTTTCCTCCTTGCATGACCTCTGATATTGCTGGTTTAATACTGAGAAATGCTTTTATTTTAAAGCACTGTAGGGCACTCTTAGGCTAAGATCTTTCACATAGGATGTTTATTTGGGTTAGATATTGGACAATATTCTTGATGGAAAAGTACTTTTTTGGTACGTTATTCCCCATGACTCTCTTGTTCCACCAAATCTCAGCATAAACATTCTGGGAGAAATATACTGTAAATATTTGTATTTATTAATGCAAATGGAAATCACACAGCTAAATCCCCATGCACTGGACTAAATATTTACCCTTCTGTGTAGATTTTAAGTATATTCAAGGACAGAACAACCATTCTCAATGTTCAGCAACAGTAAAAGGTGTCATTCAAAAGCTGTGGCTATTTCCTTATTATGCAGTGGGAGAGTTTGAAACTAAGATTAGACTGGGTTCTAAAATGTAAACACTTTCTGCCTTAAAGTATTTTAGTAATTATGATATGCTATCAATTGCTTGGTTTTATATTAATTCAGCAAACCTCTAGGAAGCCATTTATACATAGTACCACATGTTGAAAACCATTCAGCTTACTGGAACAGCCCCTGCTTCAAGAGTTAATGGTCTAAAGAGGCCAAATGGACAAAAATGTAGTGGAAAAAATAGATGCAAAAGGAAGTGAAGTTTCCTGACACGGTCCTAGAGGTAGTCAGCTGAACCAGAAATGTACCTATTCCTTCTTAGTCCCTGTTCCACCAAAAATACACAGACTCAGACAGCCACAGTTTAAATGGAAAGCGCTGAGCAGCCACTCGGGCAGACCGTATGAAATCGCTTGGGAGCGGAATCACAATGACAGGGTTACACGGCTCCTAGCTTTACCGTGACTCTGCTTCTGGCTTCCCAAACAATGCAGGAAGGCCCGTGCTCCCGATGTCTCTCCTTTATGAAAGTGTGTCAGGAGATGCCTCTGCACCAGCCCAGTGCCTACAGCATGAACCAGTGAGCAGTCAGCAGGAGGCTGGCTTTGACTCCACAAACACCACAGAGCAGAGACTGACCTGCCCATCTACCAGGAAGCGAGGCACCAGATGCACCAGGCACCCAACCCAACAGGTCACCCCTGCACCCCAAAAGAGGACCTCCAATTTAGATCTAACTTCTACAAGGAACTACTTTCTCTTTGGTGGTATTTTGAAGGTGACAGTGGGAAAAACATCATCAAATTTTCCCCAAAGTGAGATTGTAATTCCCTCAAGTTATAGTCTATGCCGCCCACTCGTGACAGGGTAAATCAATGCTATTCTGTTTAAAGATAAATGGCATAGCTTTGCATATATATCTGTGCTTGCAAATGTGTCTACTGCAACTTTTATAGAAGTAGTGACAAAAGGACCAGCACTGACAAGACTGGAGTAGATTAAATGTGGAATACCTTGCTGAGCTACAGCTCACTAAAAACAAACCCCTGTCTTTGATTTACTAACCCAGGAAAATAACTTATAGTTTAGACTTGCTTTTCTCTTCTTTTTGGGACCCAGGAAGGCTAATACTTTTATAATAACTGTTTATTGAATGTCTGACTTCATGATCCTGACTTAAGCACTGAGCAGGAGACCACTACAGGAAATTTATGCCTCAAACCAGCATAGTATCTCAAACTATTATTGAGTTGTAGCACTACAATATAGCTCATAATAAAGCTTGTAACAGCAGTGAGTTCTTTGCAGCTCTTTCTCTTTAAAAATCTCCTGGTACACTTTTAAATCAATTTCTAACGGGAAAACTTTTTTCCCAGGGCAGTAAATAACATATTTATGGAGAAGAGAATCCTCTCTTGCCCCACTGTGCCTGAACAATCCAGGAATTGCAATAGATCAGGACTCCCTCACTTCCCCTTTGAGGGAAAGGATGACTGGGGGTATGCTTGATGGTGGCCCTGTCCACCATAGAAATCCTTCTGTGGGCTAGATGACCCAGACTTAGAGTGCACACAAATATTCGTAACCCTCAGAAGTGCCCTTAAAATCCATTCTGCCATGGACAGTAGAGCTGTGTTTTGTGCCACTGCATGGAGTTTCTCTCAGCTAAATAAAGAGGAAAGATGATATAATTAATAAAGGTTTAATTTTATGGTTACAGTGGGGGATTTTTTTGTTGTTGTTGTTTTGTTTTGTTTTTTTTAATAACAAACTAGTTGCTGACATCAAAACAGTAGTCATAAAACCTGGGAATAGAGAGAAATTCAGATTTATCTTTAATTACTGTATTCTGGGCCTATCTTTTAAATAAGCGATAGCTTAATATCAGCTCTGCATCTGAAGCCAAACGTTAAAAAAAAAAAGAAAGGAAAAAAAAAAAAACAAAACCAAAAAATTCATACAGCACCTGTACATCTGCAGTAACATTGAGGTAGTTTGTTAATAATGAAAATGCCTTGAAGGGTTTGGAGAGGTAAATTGTATTGCTAGGTAAGTGAAAAGTGTCGGTATTTATTTTTATTACCTGCTTTGCTCTGAATCGGGGAAAACCTCTGATCTGTTTTTAACAAGCTAGACTACAAATGTAATCTAAATATTTTACATTTCTTATTCAAGTAAGGTTCTCTCTCTGTAAGAGATTTAAAAGCCTTATTTCTCCTATATTGTTATATAGCAGCTGCTTACCAGGATCATAATTTTTTTGTGCTGAACAAAAAGAAGAAATTATAGTTAGGCATGTTTATGAAAGGAAAGAGGTTGCTCAGTATAGATTAAATTTTTAGGGGATTTTGATGTCCCCTTTTAAGAGCATGCACAGGTAATAATTCAGAACCTTGCAGTCCAGTCAGGTCTGGTTGGTAGAAAGCACATTCAATACAGCATCTTAAAAATCAAGTTTCTACTGAATTTCTTCAAAATCCTGCTGCAAACATTGAAGTTGTTAAACCTTCTCATAACCTTTTTATTTTTTAGATTTGAAAAATGCTCCTTTCTCAAAAATAGACAAATTATTTTTCTGAAACTATTTTTAAAATGGCATTTGGAGGGAGAATTTAATCTCAAATATTTAAAGTGTAGTATAATAAGAGCAATGGCAAGATAGTTACATTGAGAATTGCTTTGTAATATTAACTATGGATATTGCTGTGAGCACTATCTATATTGAAAATGACATAAGTAAAAAAGGAAATTTCATTCTCATTTTTTTTTTTTTAATCTTAAAATGCTCCTTCAAATAGGATTAATTTAATTTGTTTCTATAGGAAAACTTTGCTGGGCTATCAGGCTTGTGATTTAATGGATGAATTTCTGTTTAAAAAGATTAATTTTACCCTGGGACTTCAGTGAAGATTCTGGTTTATTGTACTCTGCAATAGTAGTATATTTCATAGCTATGGGCTTTGATGGAGATCCGCCTGCCCTCTGCTCCAGAGAATGCCTCTCGAGGGAATGTTCACCGTAGTACTTTAGATGATAACTACCTCCCGAAAGCGTAATAGACGACAAAGCAACTGGTGAGATAGTTTGACCCGTGCCAGTTTGAAGGCTTTAAAATTGCTGACCTTACTATAAACTTACAGTTGGATTTTTCTTTTACTCCCCCATGTAGAAAATGGAATACAGGTGTGCTGTGATTTTTACCTGAAAGGCTTGCAGCTAGGTGTCCTGTAGCTTCTGTGGAAGTAGAATTTCCTATACAATGTGTCTTGGTGAAGACAGAAATGTAGATCACTGTTATGGAGTCCTTGTCCTGTGAGAGATCATGTGGTAGAGAAATGGTTCTGGTTTTGGATGGTTATAAAGTTTTGCTTTCTGCTACCATCTGGACAACCAAAAGTGACAAGAAGTCTAAAGATGCCCTGTGCTTCTGTAGATATTTTGAAGTTGGTTTTAAAATTGCTTCTCTAGAGCAGGTTGTGTTGTCATGAGAACATTTAATGAAAGACATCCTATGATGTGACCATCTCCTGTGCTGCCATGGCTACGTTGCTAGCGTCATTTCAACTAGCAGCTCTGATACATCTGCTAAGTTATAGACACAGAAGTGACTACAGTGTTGATATCTTTTCGGTTTTCCTCGGTGCACAATATATAGACAGAATTATGCAAGGTTCATGCATCTGCTTTGCAACAGACTGAGAAATTTTGCTGACCTAGACGTAGAATACACTTACCTGTTTTTAGGTAAGATGCCGCTGTTAGAAAACTAGCGTTTCACTCATGAATAAAAACATTATTAAAAAAGTAAAGAAGTCAGACTTTGCAATGTAGATGGACATCTGCCCATCTAGACTGGATGTATAAAATTTATTGTTATTTTTGTGACTTCTAAGGCATCAGCTTCAAGTGCAAAAGGTTATCAAGAAAACAGTATTAATCAACTTTATCCAATTCTGCAAAACTTTCCTATAATACTCTTTGGTGACATTGTATAGATCTTCATAGTGTGACAGACATAATTCATTTTTGGGCTTCACCACTCAGAATGAAAGAGGTTGTTCTAAATTTGTGCTGATAAAATCTTTATACCACCTCATGCTGCAGTACGTGCCTTATATAGTATGCAGAGAGGTAGATGTATATAGACACATTCATTCAGCTTATTTCTTCATCTTTAGACTTACAGGGCATAAAGCTTAAGATCTAGTATTTTTAATACTTCAGTAGTCCTAAAATGTCCATAACTATAAAGGTAAATGGCCTATGAAACGATACGCTTAGCATCTTTAAAGGAAAAATGTGTTTAGAGACCTAATGAAATAAGAGTAAATCTGTCAACATAAGACCTACTTTAGAGAATGTGATTTCCATGAAGTTATTTTATCTACAGAATATCAGGAAAGCTGTTATTTGGTTAGATAAAAAGCCCATTAGAGATATGGGGGGGGAGGGGGGGGGAATATGCATTTCAATTACTTGAATTAAGCAAAGGCAATGAAAAAAATACCATTTGGCCAAGCCAGCCACTATTTGGTGTAATACAAATAACTAACAAAATTCACACAGCAATGAAAGTAAGCTGGGATTTCTGAGTGTCTAAATATGGAAGTGGCATAAATGCTCCTTTGAAAGCAAAAAGAAAAAAACCGCAAACATTCAGGGGTCTTTAAGTTTGCACAATTAAGTTGTTTCATTTTCTTTTGTGCTTGCTTTTATTACTGAGCTCAGATTTGTTTCAAAGCATTTAAAAATGCAGGAATCGGTGGGGGAGAGTGAAATGTTTATACTTATACCATCTGAGTATTTTGTGAGTAATTGCAAAAGTGGCAGTATCTGAGACATCGGTATGAAAGAAAACCTTACAGTAATTTGAATAGTAATATAGCAAACAGCAACAAGACACAAAAATATATGCTATAATAGATACAGAAAGTCAGCTAGTTCTTAAATGTAGAGGTATCACTTCTGCCTGAGGCAGTATCTGAGATGTAAATTTGGAAACTGCAGAAACATGCTAGGAAGTAACCTCTAGGTCTGCCCAGTTCTTAATATTTTCCTATGACATCATTCGTTGACCGCCTTCCAAGACAGGACAGATTATGCAGGCAACTGGCCTAATCCTGGGGGGTCACTCCTATGTCATATTCTTGTATTGCTGGGAATATCAAGCTCTAAGCTTGCAATAATTTCAGCAAAACAATTAAGCACTAGGAAATTCCATCACACTAAATATTATTCCTGTACATAAAGCTAGACGTGAGCTTAATGTCTCTGACAAAGCAAGGACATGAAGTATAAGATTATGTTACTTGAGTTAGAGTAACTGACCTCCTGGCTGTGTGTTTTCAGCAGATTTTGGTACTTTCTATACATAAGCCACTCTAGTCAGACACAGTCATCCATTTTGGGCTGGTCAGTGCAAGTTTGATTCTTTTAAGATTAATATTTCAGAATTAAATATCAGATCCAGTTCAATAGTATATTCAATTCCAAATATGAACACACCCTCAGAGAGTGAGAATAGAGGGAAAGGTCAGATGATATCATTAGTGTTGCTAAGAACAGCTACAGGGTTTGAGAAGCAGGTTGAAGAGAGGGAACATTACTTGGACAGGAGCCTAAAGTCTGCACTTCGGTGAAAATTTTTTCTTTAAGTTCTAAGTACACTATTTCCATTTTCATTTGATAAGGATCTTTGAGGACTGCATCATCCACCTCCCAGGGGTTAAAAGCACCAAGAGTTGAAGAACAGGAAGTTATCGGAAGTGGTCAACACGGATTTACCAAGGGTAAATCATGCTTGACCAATCTGATAGCCTTCTATGATGTTATAACTGGTTGGCTGGATGAGGGGAGAGCAAGCCTTTTGACACTGTCTCCCATAACACCCTCATTAGGCAGCTGAGGAAGTGTGGGCTACATGAGGAGACAGCGAGGTGGATTGAAAGCTGGCTGTGTGACAGAACTCAGAGGGTTGTGTTTAATGGAGCAGTGTCAAGTTGGAGGCCTGTCACCAGTGGTGTCCCCCAGGGGTCAATGCTTGGCCCGATCTTGTTCAATATATTCATCAATGACCTGGACGACGGGACAGAGTGTATCCTGTATCCTCAGCAAGTTCGCCGATGATACCAAACCAGGAGGGGTGGTTGACACACCAGAGGGCCACGCTGCCATCCAGCGTGACCTGGACAGGCTGATGTGGTGAGCAGAGAAGAACCTAATGAGGTTCAACAAGAGCAAGCGTAGGGTCCTTCACCTGGGGAGGAAGAATGCTAGGCACCAGTGTAAGTTAGGGAGGGACTAGCTGGAAAGCAGTTCTGAGGAGGAGGATCTGGGGGTCCTGATAGAAAGTAAATTATCCATGAGCCAGCAA
>VYXH01007215.1:123499-197244 GCA_013397275.1 Burhinus bistriatus | reverse complement strand
TGCAGTCCTGAGTAATGTGCTCTAGGCATTCTTGCGTCAGCAGGGGAGTTGGACTAGATGATCTCTAGAGGTCCCTTCCAACTCTGAAAATTCTGTGATTCCATCTCAATAATCTTATTTTCCTGAGTTTCCAATAGTTAGAAATACTCCTGCTGAGCCTCCGAGCAATAAGACCTATAAAGACACGATCAAAAGGTTAATCAAGATGTATGTTGGCTCTCACACTTCTTTTAGAGAATGAAAACATTCTAATGGGACGTATCTCTTGAATGACGTAGCTACTATTATGTTATCTCTAATCATGTAATGAGATTTGATATTTCAGGTCTATTCGGATACTTTTCAGTTTTTTTTGATACAAAAGCAGGTTAGTCTCTCAATGTATCTAATAGAGTAAATTCATTGAGATGATGTGTTGAAGATTAAAGAACTAAATCTTGTAATTATTACAGTCATAAAACACGCTATGTAATAAAACTGAGAAGTATTTTATAGCATGATTTAGCACCTTTGGCAGTCAGTGGAAAGATGCAAATGAGATTGGTCCAAATGGATTTTCCCTAAAAATCAAGGAAGCCGAAGTGAGTTACAAAATCAGTGTGAACAAGGCACATAACAGCCTTAAGCCTCGTTACATGTCTATAATGCAATGCAGATGCTTGCAAGCATTTCTGAGGTAAATGTATTCTTGAATGTGTGAGCTGTGTATCAGCATATCACTGTGTGTAAGTTAACCAGTCCAACAAAAGACGCGCCATTAAGTCAGGTGCCACATTTTGCTAAAGAAAGCAGTTAACTGCAGGACATCAGCTAGTATCTCCATAGAACTCTGTACTTGAGCTCTGTGGACAGACTAGCTTGGAGGTCACCACACACCTCTCCAGCCTGCAATTACAAATATTCCCTTAGTTTCCAAGTTTTATACAAAGTTCCAAAGCGTAAAAGATGCTATATATTCTCCACAGTGTTTATTCATTTCACATAGTAGCTTCCACTACTCTCACTGCCATTCCCCCTGCCAGCTCTTTTTAAAAATGTAACCTACTCAGTTGCCATCCTTCATTATAATCCAAAATTTATAAATAAAAGAAAATGACTGCTTAACAAAAAATCAAAGCACTTGGCTGACTATTGGGATGTGTTATTACAAATCTCTTTGTTTGCTGTGAAAGAGCTTGTCTTTTCCATCCAAATGCTAGTCTAATTTTCATAATAATGATTTTACCTCTCCCTTCCTTTTTCAAAACAGCATTAAATTAAAAAATGAGTATGTTCCAGCGGTCAAATATGTTGGTGGCAAAACATACTTATTCTTAATGGGAGCATAACCTTGTTAAAGGCAGAGTGAAAACTAAATGATGTCCTTACAAAGAGAGAAACAAAGCAGCTTGTTTCTGGCATAATGGGGGGGGAAGTTTGAGCTATAAACAAATCTGTGCAATGCAGGCAAGCTCAGTGTCTAACAGGATAACTGTCTTGTATAAAGGAATGACTGCAGGAGTAGTGACTGATAGAAGTGAATGATTGGCAGAAGAGAGGCTGTTGTGGTGACCCTTGAAAAAAGCAGTTTTCTTCCTTAAAGTCCATGGTCTTCAGCATCCTTGACTGAGGAAATAAATCAATTCACATTTCCTAAAATGTGTAACCACGGTTTTTCTAAATAGCAACTCAGCTTTTGAATATCCCTTATGCACAGCAGGTAGAAGCTTTCTCTTGCGAGTGAATCACACACAGTAGAAAAATCTGTAAACCTGATTCTTTGATAGTGGAGAATGGACTTTTGCTGGAACTATGTTGATTTACATGAGCTGACAATCAGCACTTTAACTTCTGCAGCATTAGAAAACAGTAATAGATGTGTCAAGAAACGCTTGGATGTTCCTCTGCAATGATAAAGAATCATAGTAATTTCAAACTTCCTATTTGAAGTTAAAGCAAGTACATAAAATAAGTGAGCTAAAAACACTTATTTCCCGTAGATGTCAAAATGAGCTTAGGTGTGGTGAGGCTGGTTTATATTTTGAATGGAAAAGGGAAATAATGTGGGAGATTTTTTTAAATGAATATATTTAATTAGTATTTCTGTCTTTAAAGAAAAGAGGGAGGGTGTGGAGAAATGTTAAAAATGAGGAATGTGGGCACCCAAACAAGTAACCCTAGCATTTAAATATGAAGTCAAAGCTGACTGAATTGCAGATGAATTCTAGCTATGGATCTTTTTCTCACAAATTCATTTTATTCATGGGGGTTTAGATAGTGATTAGTAGTAAAAAGTTGTATTGCTTCCATAGATCCCCTTCTGAAAGTAAGGCAGATACCCACTTTGCAGACAGGGACAATAAGTTGTTCACAATCACACTGCGATTGTGCAGAGGGATGGGAAGGGATGCTGGGCCATGCTGCTCGCATGGTGTTCCTCTGACCAGAGCTTGAAGTTGTGCTGCTCGACCACCCAAGAAGCAGCACCTAACCGTGGTTGACCATGGGAGTGTTTCATGCTGAGGCTAGAGAGTAAGTAAATCTCTAAAAGAAACATTATTTTTTTGTAAACTATGGTCAAGCATACAGTAGCTCGGTGTTTAAAGAGACGGTTATATCAGTATCTAAGGAAGTATTCAGTACAATAAGATGTAATCATTGCTATGGCAACAATTTTTTCCAGAGCAGTGGATAAAATGCTGGATTCAAACTTGTGTCTGTAACTTGTAAGTAGACTTGTTTTGTTCTCTGTTTTATTCTATATTCTCCTATATTCTCAATCACCACAATGCAGCCTGTAAAGAGCACTTGTAAAGAGCACAGTACAACAATTGATGAAACACGTGGGTTCAACGATTCATATATTGACACAATGAATTCAATGGAAAACTAATTAATAATAATAATAATAATAACAGTTTTCCCTGTATAGTTTCTTTCATCAGAGAAGCTCAAAGAGCTTTGCGAATATTAATTAAGCCTCAGAACACCCTGATAAGCATCTCTCTCTTCCTCTCATTTTCTCCCTGTAACTAATATTAATTTCTGGATTACAGTGAATCAGAACTACAAAACAAGAAGAACTGGAAGGGAAAAAATATCTTTATAATGTTTTAAGGTTACCCACAGAATCACAGCCTGTGCCAGTGAAACCAAATGCTGCATTTGATGCTATGCAGAAGAATCTGTGCCCCTGCCCCCTCATTTTCATGAAATATTTCTTTGGTCCACGGTGCATGCAGCCATCTAATCAGATCTTTTTATCAACATATAATCCTTTCCTAATCAGTAAGATGTATTGATTGTTCTGACTACTACATTTACATTCTAATACACAGATTTAGTCAAAGTGAAATGATTTTTTTTTTTTTCATTCTTATTTTAAGAAAGTAGTCCCCAAAGCTTAACAAAGAGTTCATATAGTGTAGTGGGCAGAGGGCTGGTCTAGGATCTTGAGACCTAATCCTATTTGCAAATGGCTTGAATTGTAGCTTTGGAAAAATATTTTAATTTCATTCTTTCAATTTCCTGCTTTGGAGAAGAGATAAGTAGTATTTGTTTATTTTCAGGGATTCTAGATGGATTGATTAAATGTTATTTTAAAGGCAGTGCAGCTGAGGGCTACATGCACTGTCTCAGAACAGGAAAGAGGCAATTAACTATTTATCGAGGCATTTATTTATTATTCTCTAATTTTATAGAATCATAGAATCATTTATGTTGGAAAAGACCTTTAAAATCATCAAGTCCAACCGTTAACCTAGCACTGCCAAGTACACCACTTAACCATGTCCCTAAGTGCTGCATCTACACGTCTTTTATATACCTCCAGGGGTGGTGACTCAACTATTTGCCTGGGCAGCCTGTTCCAATGCTTGACAACCCTTTTTGTGAAGAAATTTTTCCCAATATCCAAACTGAACGTCCCCTCGCACAACTTGAGGCCATTTCCTATCGCTTGTTACTTGGGAGAAGAGTCCAACACCCACCATGCTACAACCTCCTTTCAGGTAGTTGTAGAGAGTGATAAGGTCTCCCCTCAGCTTCCTTTTCTCTAGGTTAAACAACCCCAGTTTCCTCAGCCGCTCCTCGTAAGACTTGTGCTCTAGACCGTTCACCAGCTTCATTGCCTTTCTTTAGACACACTCCAGAACCTCAATGTCTGTCTTATAGTGAGAGGCCCAAAACTGAACACAGTATTTGAGGTGCAGCCTCACCAGTACCCATATCACTTCCCTAGTCCTGCTGGCCACACTGATTCTGATACAGGCCAGGATGCTCTTGGCCTTCTTGGCCACCTGGGCACACTGCTGGCTCATATTCAGCCAGCTGTCCACCAAGACCCCCTGGTCCTTTTCTGCCAGGCACCTTTCCAGCCACTCTTCCCCAAGCCTGCAGCGCTGCATGGGGTTGTTGTGACCCAAGTGCAGGACCCGGCACTTGGCTTTATTGAACATCATACAATGAACTTGTATATTATGAACTTGGCCAGGCCGATCTGGGACATTTTACAGAGGATGAGCTCTTTTTCTACAACATTGTCATCAGGTTCAGCTTCCTAGCCTTGCTTTAATGGACTAGCAGAATGCAATAATCTTAATTGTTTTCCCACGTAAAGTCAAATCTTTTCAGGCTTATAGCAAGTACACAGTGTTGTTTCCCAAGTGCTGTTGTCTTTGGTACTTGGAATACCAATTCCCATTTCACATTGCTGCTCCTCACCTCATCGTCCCTTTGTTTTTTTGGACCCCATCCAGTTTTTACAATACAACATCTTAACTGCTGCCTCTAATCATTTGTACTAGTTTTTAAATGCAAGAATGAGTTGGAACGCTCTCTGAAGTCTGACCTGGTGAAAGGAAGAATGTCTAAATTGAAGTTATTCACAGAAAGCTCTTTCATCTGGTTTGTACTGTTATTTCAGACAGTCAAATGATTTCCGCTCAAGTAAAGACAACTATATGTGCCACTGGACAAGCTGCATGAGCTTGTTCAGAGCTGTGTGAAAATCACTGATTTGGCAAACAGTCTTTCTGGCTTCAGTCACATTCGTTCTCATCTTCTGAGTTTTACGCAGAATTTCATTTTCAGACTGAACTTGAAGATCTTAAACTAAAACTCTCCTGGACAGGGAAGTAATTGTGAGAGAGAAGTGAGATAAGTTTTAGGTAGCTTATTTCTCTGACAAATATTTGTCACTCATTGGAAAGTTACATATCATTTAATAGGAATTTAAAAAGCCAGTTTCCTACCAAGGTGCCTCCTGCAAGTTGGCTCTGTGGCACAGGTTCTGACACAGTTATTTGCAGCAGCTCTTGACAAGAAGTAAAGTGTGTAGACATGTTTGTCCTGGTTCTCCTATGGATAATTTTAGAGAAACAGGGTATTGCTTAGTTCTAATGAATTATACTCAAATATTTGATTAGCTACTGCAAAATAAAATTGCAGATGGTCTTTTTCAATGCAGGAAAACATTTGAAGTTGTTTTCCTACCTGTCCACTAGCCCAGAAGGGAGACTTTATTCAGGACAAATGCCTTTCAAGTGCCTGAGCATGGGCTAAAGCCTCCTAAAGTTTCTTCTTACTACGGGCAGTTAAGAGTCTGATTTTGAGAAACACGGTTTAATAAGACCTGTGCTAGTGAGTGCCCAAGTTACTTCTGTATTTACCACCTAGACGTACTCTCACTGTCTCAAAATATCTGGCCCTTGGCACTCCAAACCATATCCTGGAGAAATCTCTTTTTGCAGTAGTATTTTGGGAAATTAAGCTCCCTGACAATGCTCTGAACTGCATGTAAAATGGCTGTCTAAAGCAGATGGTCTGAATATGACTTTCAGGTCTAATTCTCTCCGTTATGTTAGCAAGGAGGAAATGTGGTATAGGGAAAATCTGAACTGCAGTCTATTCCGGTTGGCAGGGCAGAAAACTAAAAGCTCTTATTTCAACAGTGAGAGTCTCATTGAAGTCTTGACATAATGTTAGCAAAGCTTATTTAAGTCTTAAAATTACTATCAAGGACAAAGGAAAAAAAAAAAAAGGCAAATAAAAGCAGTCAGAATAAATTTTCTAAAGTATTGATTAATAACGTAGACATTTTGTGTTGTTTTAGGTCCCCAAATTAAGAATAGTTAACTTTTCAGGTGGAAATTTTCATTTGCTGAGGTTACTTTTTTGTGCAAAATTAGGTACCTTTGTAATTCTCTCCGAGTTTGTGGCCCAAATCTGTGATGTTAGCAATTTTAAACATGTGTGCATGTATTTTACATTGTATTTCACAAATACTGTATAACAAATAGTTCCAACAGTTATTTACTGCTACATGATATCAAATTATATTCAGTCAGAACTTACATACTTCTTTGTAAAGTTGTAAATCAAAAATAGAAGCTTGTATGAGGACTGCATTAGCTTGAAACGGCTCTTGCAATTTAGACATTTTTTAAAAGAATCTGCTGACTTTCAAGGGTAAAATAAAGAAAAAATTTCTTTATCAATTTCAATTTACCTAAAAAAATCCTTGCTAGCTGTTGTGGACTGTTGCATCTTGCACAGAGATCAACGTTACATCACAAACACCATACGAAAAGCTGCACGTTTAGCAGCCACTTAATATATAGCTAATGATTTAGTCATCTATTTCCTGTAATTTTCTTGACCCTATAGGATAGCATAGCACTTATAGCACATGTATAAAATTCACTATTTTAGCTGAAGCACATTACCAGAGCCATCTTTCAGTATTTCCTTCAGGCTTCAGGTTTCATCACTTTGCTGTTACTGTGGACTAATTAGCCTTTCCCGGCAGAATGCTGGCGCTAGAATATGAATGAAGTCCTGCAGCATTCCTTTTCAAGTGTGGGATCACTGGGTTAATCTCTACATGAAACAGTTTGGTTACTGAATGGAAGAGCTGCCATGTGGGCTAAAGCTGGCAAAGTCAATATACTTTAAGAGGTTTAGTACGACATACTTCAGAAGTAGTTTCACAAGAACTGTGTGGTCTGCAATAATTTAATAAATCTGAATTGCTTTTATATCTAATTGGAGTGCAGCTTTAATTTCCATCCTTTCTGTTTGCTGGGTAACAAAGACCTAAAGTAACTGAGCATAATCCTTCTGGGCTGTCACCCTGGGAGCTGGCAGATCAGGGTGGGTGTTACTTCAAGAGTTTTCCTGATATATTCCAGCTACTACAGAAACATTAAATGAACCCCAAGTTATTAATCTGTGGTTTCATTAGCTTTTCTTTTACAGAGAACAGTAGCCTGATGCAGAGGGCTGTACACAGTGCCCACACAAGGGTCTGAGTTTGGCACCACTAGGGCCCAGGTTTTGTTTGGGAGCTGAAGTTAACCTAAGAAGGAGCCCTAAATCTCCTCCCCGCCACTGTTGGGGTTCAGCCAAGGCTGCGCACTTGGCTTCCTCTGTGTGCTTACCGTCATTTGCATGCCTGTTCACTTTTAGAATTCTGGGCATCCTACAAACTGCTGGAAACTGAATTATTCCTACTAATGCTATGTGTCCAGTGCCCTAATGCTAAGATTCTCACCTGAGTGGCTTTACTTTGCTGAATGTCCCAGACTGGCAAAGGGGCTTGCATCCCTGTGCAGGCCACCTGGGAAGTGGCGACAAGGGAAAATGCAGGTTAATTTCATGAGCATTTTCCTCAGGGAAAGCAGTCCTAAATTGGAGTTGGATGCATGACTTGCGGCTGGAATGAAAGCTGGCTCCAACTGAAAGCAGAGGGAATGTGATCTTCATGTCAGAAAGGAGGTGGGTATTTCTTGGTGGACAAGTATTCTCAATGGCAGCTTGCTAGGTACTGTTTCTCAGAAATTGCTAGCACAGTCATTTTTATGTTTATTTTTCCATTAAATGGTTATTGTCCTACCCAGCTATACACACCCTTTATTGCCAGAAGGAGAACACTGTAAAGTGATTACTTCATTCTAAGTAAACATTCTTTGCTCTTATGCTTATCTGCTCTGAAATAATAGTTCAACAGCAGTGACTGAAGTGGGTCAAACTTGTTTTGCCTGATTTCCAAGTAAATTTAACAAAGTGGATTCAAATACCTAACTCAAACATTACTTAGTTTACCTTCCACTTACAAAGGGCCATGCAAGAAGCAGCATGATTAGGGAGAAAATGAAAAACCTGTGAAAAATAGGAAAAAGAAGTGGGGGGGACACACAACACACAAAGAGGATTTTTTTTGTACCTGCCTGCCTATTTTTCCACAGGTATGCAGATTGAGAACAATCACTAGCTATCAGTTAAGTGGCCTAGTGACTAATTTTTAGCCAGAATACATCTTTCTGCCTGTAGATGACATTTAGTATTCAAGATATCAAATGCCCTTTTTTTTTTTTTGTTGTCTCAATACAGACTAAAAATAAACATTAGCTGCAAGGGAAAAGTTGCCAAAGAGTAATAAGTCTTGCTATGTTCCTAGCACCAAATTTTCATCTGCCCATGTCCTGCTGCTGTCTCACATCTCCTGTGTTTACTGTTGCAGTTATGGGGGACTTCCATGAAAGCACCCGCTTTCATTTGCAGTAGGAGATGATAGGTGAGAATTTCTAATGGGGATTAAGATACGTCCACTCTCCTACAGTGGACAAAAGTGAGCAGAAGGATGAGCCTTGGGTACCGGCGGCTGCAAGAGAGTAGGTAGGGGATGCATCCTGGTGCTCAAGAGCCACAGGGCAGACTTTTCAAGTGACTCATCTTCCTCACTCCCTCCTCTTTGCTCCATTCTGATAAAGCAGGTGAGAGCAAGATGGCAGCCTGCTCTTTAGGAAGTAATACTTGTCTACTAGGGTAGCTATGGAGGCCTACACGGAAAGGCTGACAGGATACGCATAGCCAAGATACACAATTTCTACAGTTTTTACCTTTATTTATTTATTTACGTATTGTGGAGTAATAAAGATCCTAAAAACATCCTGAGATTTTTTTTGAGTGTTGGCTCCTATTAGAGCTAATTTCACTACACCTGAAATGTTGCAATCAATTTTTTTGAATAATTTTTTTTTAACCACATATTTTCAGTAGAACTGTCTGTTGTGACTTCATTTTTTCCCTTTATGTTTTTCTCTAGCACGGAATGAAAACTTCTTACTATATGGAGCAGGTGTACAGGAACAATTAGTCTCCCTATTCAGTAAGTAACGTAATTTAGTGTTTGGATTACATATTCTGTAATTGTGTAGGTGTGTATACAGCTAAACATGTACTTCTCAGTAGAGATTAACCTCCTATCAACATATGATATTGTAAGTCTGCAGTGTTTGCATAACATTTAGCCAAATAGGTAAAATTCTAAAATCTGATGATTTAGAAAACTCAATGTGTGCATAGAGGGGACTATGAGGTCAGCTGGAGTGCTGTTCGTCTTGGCTTCTGTGGATGCTTTGAAGCGCAGCTAAGCAGGGGCGATAGTGCTGCTTCGTAGTACTGTTGTCAGTCCTGCTGTCATTCTTCCACCATTTCTAAACAATGTATTTTGAAAACTGACAGATCTAAGTAAAGTTTTAGCCCTACTAGCTCTTGTAAAATAGTAGTATTAGATGACACTTTTTATACTGTCTTTAGTTTCTTGAGTATTGTACTGAAAGCAGTCTGCAGATTTTATATTTGAGCTGATGGATAAAATTGTACAGCTGAAGAGACACGAGACATACGATGGGTTTGAAGCTTGCAATAGGTCTGTTCAATTTCCTATGCTAAATGACTGAACATCAGCCAGTAGTAAAATGGCATTACAGGTCTAGGTCTAGCGAACTGGCAAATGGGTGCTCCTTGCGATACTAAGAGATGGGAATTTTTTGGTAGGAAATATTATTGTGCCATCAATCTGCAGATGTTACTGCAGTAGAGCTAGTGTCTGTTCTTTGGGGATTTAAATAGGAGTATTTAATTGTTCCACTTTAATTCATGTCATGCTTCAGCCTAACTTACAGAATTTGGAGAGAATAAGAATGGATGAATCAAGTTTTAGTATTTTATTCTACATTGCAAGGTTTCCTATGATGGAAATTTTCTCCTGCTGTCAAGGGCCTCAAATCTAAACCTGATTTTTAACATTTTCATTGGATGGAAATGCAATTGACAGAGGGAAAATACTGTCTGCAGGAAACGAAAGGAAAAAAAGACTTCTGTAAAAAAAAAAGTAATGGTATAAGCAGAAGGAAAAAGCAGCAAAACTCCAATGAGATTACTTGTTAAAGATAATGCTATCACATGTTGAAAGGAAATTATTAAAAAAATAACTTTCAAACATGTAATTTCTGTATACTAACTTTACCCAAGAGCATAAAAGGAGAGGAGCTTTGAAACTTTTACCTCCCTTGGTAAAAAAACTCCATCAGACGGTTACCATTTTTAATCTTCAGAACTGTATTTTTAATTTTTGTCTTAAAGCACCATGAGAATCACAAACAGAGCCATATTATTTATCACTTTTCCTATAATTTTTATTACAAGTCGCTGTTACAATGAGATTGAAAGAAAGAATGGAAAAACACTGTCCACACACCATACTAAATGCTGTTTGTGGAAAGTGATTTATGAATAATGGTGTAGCATGAAATGGAAATGAGTGAATTCTGGCTGCAAATAGAAGGCATTTGCTGTTGTACAAAGCAGGAGAAAATACTTCTGAGGTCTCCAAAATCTCTTACCCGAAGCTCTGGCATCCTGGTAGGCTCATAAGCCAAAAGAGGATCAAACCACAGGCACTGCAGAGGCAATAGTCTTGTGCACAGTTCCTTTGATGTTGTGCTGAGCGAATCATTTGGCTAAATATCGGGAACATATCATGTAAGGGCTAAACTCTCCTGACTTCAAGGGGGCTCTGTCAGCCTATGCAAGAAGTGCATCTGGTTGTAACTGGTCTTTTCTGATTCTTCAGGTATGCATTCAGTTTATTCCAGATTTAGTCTGTGTTTAGAACCAGATAAATTTCATGCACAGAGGAGAATAAAAAGACCTTTCAAAAATCTTACACTGCTTAAGGCTTTATCTAGGCCTCATGCTTTGCAGACTGCAATGACCGTTTTCTCCAGAGAGATTCAGTTCAATAATGACATCATTAGCCATTGCCTCTGTCTCACACTGATGCTACAAAACCAGTTATAAAATCCAGATGACCAGTTGTGCATACAAAAATGTATAATGTACAAAACAATGCTAATTCACAGTGTTTGATGAAAAAACGCTTAGTTGAAACTTTTTTGAAAAAAAGCCCCTTCCAATGAATATTCAGAGAGCTCCGTTAAGAACAAAATGACAAAATAACAGAATAACTTCTCGTCATGGGAAGAAGTCACTATAGTCTTGTGTTATAGAAATAGTACGGACACAATCCATCAGTCTGACATACCTGCTTATCTATAACTGTTGAAGTTGAAGTTCAACAAGGGCAAGTGTAAGGTGCTGCACTTGGGGAGGAATAACCCCCTGCACCAGTACAGGTTAGGGGCTGACCTGCTGGAAAGCAGCTCTGTGGAAAGGGACCTGGGAGTCCTGGTGGACAACAGGATGACCATGAGCCAGCAATGTGCCCTTGTGGCCAAGAAGGCCAATGGCATCCTGGGGTGCATCAAGAGGTGTGTGGCAAGCAGGTCGAGGGAGGTTCTCCTCCCCCTCTACTCTGCCCTGGTGAGGCTGCATCTGGAGTACTGTGTCCAGTTCTGGGCTCCCCAGTTCAAGAAGGACAGGGAACTTCTGGAGAGGGTACAGCAGAGGGCTGCAAAGATGATTAAGGGACTGGAACATCTTTCTTATGCGGGAAGGCTGAGGGACTTGGGTCTTTTTAGTCTGGAGAAGAGAAGGCTGAGGGGGGATCTTATCAATACTTATAAATACTTAAAGGGAGGGTGCTGGGAGGATGGCACCAGTCTTTTTGCAGTGGTGCCCGGTGATAGGACAAGAGGTAATGGGCACAAACTTGAATATAGGAAGATCCATCTAAACACGAGGAGGAACTCCTTTACTTGGAGGGTGGCAGAGCACTGGAACAGGCTGCCCAGAGAGGTGGTGGAGTCTCCGACTCTGGAGACATTCAAAACCCGCCTGGACGCCATCCTGTGCAACCTGCTCTAGGTGACCCTCCTCTGGCAGAGGGGTTGGACTAGATGATCTCCAGAGGCCCCTTCCAATCCCTGTGATTCTGTGAATGATCCTGTGAAGTTTCTAGCTTCATAGTTAAGTGTGTGTGATACACACTGGACCAAAGCCTCTGTATGTGTTATTGAAAAAATAGAAGGAAGTCATTGCACGCACATGTATAATGCAGATGATTCCTTGCTTCATGGAACTGAATAGTCTGGAAAAACGCAGTGTGTTAGGAGAGAGGAGATGACAAAGAAACAGGAAAGTGATTATATTTGCTACAGTGTGTGCCATTTGTAACATAATATAAATATCAAATTCTTATCTTTTTAAGAATGTCTAATATTGATGTGCTGTCTGGCTTTCTGTCTGAGCAGGCACCTTTCATCTGACTTTTGGTATATTTTGGTTGATATTTAAATTTTCCGGTTTGTAGTGAGAAAAACTATAGCACAATGACTTCATGGAGACTGTAAAATATGTATTTTATTCTTTCTTTTGAACTACTGCTCATCATTAAAGCTCTTAGGGCTTTACAGCAGTGAGCTCAGGACATGAAACATGAGGTTTTAAGATGACATTGCTGTGCTGTAGAAAGTCTTTATAAAAGCGCAGGTGTAAGAAAAGTTTGATCTGTGATTACCCTAACCAGTCATATTTGTCTGCTAGCTTTAAAGCTTCTTTTAATCACAGGTCATACAGTCTTTGATGTGCATGGCTACCTTTCATTCCTTTTCCAAAATTCTCTTCTTTGCCTTCCTTACATGCCAAAACCACAATTCTCAGTGCTGATAAAATCCACACATCAGACATCTTTACTTGTGTACTCAGAAACATTTTTAAAATTTTAGCTTTAAATGATTTCATTTCAGTTGTAGTCTAAGCAGTGACTGAACCCTTGCTTTTAACCTTTGTCTTTAAAAATTTTTCCTATATATCCCTAAGGTTTGTTTTTATTGCTCATTGGGTAACTTTGTTTTGTCTGCTCATTACACTTCTAAAAGAGCTAGCAAAACCTTTTAATGACTTGTTAATTAAATACTAACATCTTTCAGAACTTTATAAAGGACCTGTCTGTGGACTGAATTTGGACTAGTGTGCTGTGGATGTCTCTGCTGCAGTGCTGATGCCTTCTCTTCTCCTTGTCAAGTTTCCATCTATCATAGCTGACACTCTTAATCTCATGCATATTGCTCTGATTTCACTGGGATTACTTTTAGAGTAAAATACAGTCTAACATAAGGTAGGCCGATGCGATCTCATCCCTCACTCTCTGTCTAAGGATACATCCAGGCAGCAAATGGAGCACATTTGCAATGAATCAGCATTAGGGGACTTGAAGGCTGTGTCACAAACCTGCTGGGGCTTGTGATCAAAGCAGTGGCTTGATTTGATTTTGAAGTCTGTGGCATAAAGGGCAACAGGCTAGATAGCCGGTATATATATAGAAAGCCATACTGCTATGTCTTTTCCACCTATTTTTTATCTGAATTTGTCCTTCACTGTAAGACGTGGACCTGCTGAGGGACTAATAGAGCTTTTTAAAAAACTGAGTCCTTAGTCTGCCAGTCCATTCCATTTATACTTTAATCCTTACATTGTAATCATCCCTAACAACAGGAGCCTTAGAAAGTAACTGTCCATTAAGTGTTTATTGCAATGGAGCAGAAGTAATACATTTCATTACAAGTATTAAAACCTGGGCCTAAATTTTGAAAATATACCTGCTCTGCAGATGTCTCATTCATTCAGTCAAAATTATTTGGTATCAGGGATCAACTGATAGAAATTAGAGAAACAATAGGTGGCTCTGAGCAAAATCCTACAATAATAGAGTGAGCTACAATGGCACCTAATGATTTTCTGGGAAGCAGGGAATGTACTTCGGTAGGGAACCAGAAGCCATGTCATACTGATGCTTAATGTGCTAAAGCTTAAAACCCAAAACCTCACCAGTCAGTGACTAAGACATGCTGAGGAAGAAACGAGTAGCCCTGCACTTACTCACCAACTCATGTTTTACTGAAATTTATGACATCCTAATTTCAAAACACTGAATAACCATACAGAAATGTGGAGAGGTTTATGCCAATTTTGATCCAAATGAGGATTATAGCCTGCAGAAAGTTATTTCTTGGACACTATGTCAGACATCTTTGGCTATGCAATTTAAGCAGGTTTCCTAGGCTGCTGTTTTCAGTAATTTTAAATGAAAAGGATTTATTTAGTCTTTTTAAAACAAAACTTTAAACAAAACATATTATTTCATGTGACCAATTACAAAACAATCTATGAAGGAAGAGAGTGGCAGAACTGGCAGCCTTTCCACCGAGCTGCACTTCTCGAGACACCTTGAGGCTGGGGTCAGGCTGCGCCCTCAGCTCTGCCAGCTGCGGCTCCCCATTTGGCAGTTAGATACAAGGTGCCGCTCCTGACGGCATGGGCTGGTTTCCACAAATCACCCATCCAGGATAGGAGTCAGTTGCTTAAACCTCAGGGCCAGTACCTTGTTAGGTGGCTTTGGTATCCAGGTTACCCGCAGAGGGCTGGCAAACGCAACACAGGACACAGAGGATGCTGTGCCCCTCTGGGGAGGGAGCAGGAGGCTGGAGATCTAATCTACAGCATCCAAAATGATGCTAGATGCTTGTGTTTTGGCAGCCAGGACCTATGTCTGTTTGTCACAGACAACCAGATAACACCATCAAAAACAGAAAAAGAAAAGTATGCTTTGGACAATATTACTTATCTTAGGTCACCTGTTATAAGCCTGGGCTTAATTCTATTCCTTTCTGCCAGAAAGAAGTCAGGCCCAAAATATTTACCAATGATCTCATATATTTACTTCTTCCTTACAGGAAAAAAAAAAAAATCATATTTCCTGTGTAGCTATTTATATGCATTTGGAAAATGCCACATTTCCCTGATGCATTCCTCCATTTATTCACACCAAAGTTCTCCATCTGTGTATCAATACCGTTACAGGGAGATACATTTGTCTGAGTAGAAGACGGACAACTTTGAGTGTATACTATAAATGTGGAGTGGGGTTTTTTGCCTTCTTTCTTCTACCTCCTGGGCTTAAATAAAGCACACAGCTATTAAAAAGATGTGGTCCCTATGCAGTGCCTACATTAGAATGGAATGATATGTTGAATGATTAAAATATATTTATGCATGTTCTGATACATACAGGTGTAAAAATAACTGTGAGTACATAGATTTTTACATGTAAAAGTTTAGGGTGTTTTTTCTTGTGCTTTGGTGGTTGCCAAATATAAGTTTTAAGTGTTTTAAGAGAACAGTCTATAGTAAAAGCTTGATCTCTTCAAATAGATGGTTTTGTACCTGCTATTATAAACATCATTACCCTTCGTATTAATTACCTGATTTAGCAAGTTTTGGATGTGGGAATGGCAGTTACAGTTTCATGCTGAAAAAAACCTCTTTGTGATTATTTCAATTTGTTTGGCTGCTCCATGAAATATATCTTCTTTCCTACTTCTCAAGCTTTGAGCAAAATGCCTGGGAAGCCTGTGGAACATTAGGTACATGAGACTAACACATTGACTATAATTCTTAATATTTTAATGTTCTTATGGGTATTGAATCACTTTGATGTGCAGGCATTTGCATGTATATATCCTTACATGTAATGTTGATAATATATCCCTAAATTTTAGTGACAGATGGATTCATCCAATTTGGATGATGATGTGCTAATTTGAATACAATGACAGGTGTACTTCCCGCATGGTGCAGAAAGGGTACGTTACCTTTGTTGCTAGAGAGGAAACAGTCTTATGGTATCTCAAATACATTTGCCATACAAGAGTATACTTTGTGAGGTGAAAATCTGTAGGAATGATGACACGTTGGTATGTAAGTGTTGCGTTAATAACTTTCACATCTCTTATGTGTATCTTAGGTAAATCTTTTGCCTCAGTTTCTTTATTTGCAAAAAATATATCTAATTATCCAGTTAGACTTAATGACAGAGTGCAAATGCAACCCAAATTTAAATACCTTGCAATTAAACAAAATATAGTATTTGGGTTTTGGTACCGATAAAATGGATAAATCATGTCATCAAAAGTTTAGTATATTTCTAGCTGAACTTATTTGATTTCTGGTTAGATTTTTGAAGCTTTTTGTAACTAGTGAAGTGCACCATTGGCATGAAGATTTATTGCATTGCTTAACTCTTAAATATCTAGCAACATAATAAAATCTGCAGAGGGGAAAGAACCATAGCCAGCCCCTAGGGAGTAGTTGAGGTACTTACCTGGCATGTGGGAGACCTGTGCTCTGTGGATTTGTCATTCCCCTGAATCCCCGATGAGCACCCTGCCCACCAGCCGCTGATCTCCTTGGAGCTATTCTACTTCCCAGGTTAACCCCAATCTCTCAGATGTCACACAGCTGTCTCAACCACAACTGCATTTTATTTCGTTCTAAGGAGAGAAAATAAAAATGTTCATTCCCCGCACAAGTGGGGAAGATACTGCAGATCCTTAGAAAAAATTTGTCATAAAGCTCTGATTCCTTGGATAGGATTAAAGCTGACTCCTTTTTTCATGACTGCTGCTTGTGATCTGGGAACAAAAGCTCTTTTGTACTTAATCTGTTAGATGTTTCTTGGGCCACAGTTGCAAACATGTGTAGGTCAGGGAATAAAGTTAACCATGTAGTACCTGTGCACCCATCAGAAGTGCCTATTAACACCACCTGGAACAATAATGAAGTGTAAAATTGAGGATGTGAATGTTTGTAAATTGAGAGGTCGCTGAAGTTTTTATAGTGACAGCTTTTATTCTTCTGTACGTAACAAGGGAGCAGTAAAATGTATTTAAGCAATAAGAACAAAGATGAAAAAATAGTAAAAATGAAGTGGAAATAATTTTATAAAAAATACTGAACTAGAAATACAATTAAAAGTTGGGGCATGTCTACCTTAGATCACTTATAAGTGGTGATCTACAAGAAGCAACCTTTTTGAATCCTAAAGCATTACACATGCTTACATTTCTCATTTTTTAATTTCTTTAAAAGTTTATGGGGAGATTTAAACTTTCATCTCAGTTAATCTGAAGATCTTAACATTGTTCTTTAATGTTACATCAAAGATATAGCAACCCTGTAAATTTAACGACTATGACTTTTCAAATAGGAGTTGTACTTTGTCGTATGATGTTTTCTGTCAGGAAGTAGTAGATTTCAACTGAAGAACGAAATGTTTTAAAATGTTCGCTTAAAAAAAAGTACCAACAAAGGTAAAAAAATATATATGTAAGGAGCCCATTTCAAGTTATTGACAGTACAGGGCAGGGGGAAACTATGGGAAATCTACTTTTCAAGTATTTGTGAATAGTAGTGTAGCTTCTTAAATGGTTAGTACATTGGTTTCCCATTGCAAAGATGTGAATTACAGTCCTGTTTCTGTTAAGTAGAAATTACATGCTGATGATATCAGCCTTTCTTTTCTTCGCTCATCTATGGAAATCAATTTTGTTATACCTGCTGGTATGGGCAAGTGATTGCAACACAAGTGTGGGATGAAGTGTATTTTCTGAGCTGTATGGAAGACTGTGCCTCTGCTTACAGTCTAGTGTTTGCTAACTTTGCTTATCACTGAGACATTTGTTAATGGGGGAAAAAAATGAAAAGCCGGCCTTCTCCAACTGAATTGGTATAGTGAAGCTGGCAGGATCAGACATTTTCCTCTGACCAAGGACGATGCTTCAGGCTGAATTGGAAAGAGGGAAGGTTACTGGCTGGGAACAAAAGGAAGTATAGCAGTAGATCTGGGTTGATCTTCATTTGTGTTTAGTGTTTGGTTCTTAGTTGTTCTGTTCAGATTGAATGATTTTGTGCTGAAATAGAAAGGCTATTTCATACATGGGGTTTATGGGTCCAAAAGGAGTAATGTTTTCTAGGCGTGTATTTCCCAATGGAAGAGTGCTTCTGATCCTACTTAAATGAATGAGACTTGACTTGGTGTGGCAGCAATCATGTTCTCAAGTTTTACAGGCTGTCCAGTGCACCTGATGTGACTGCCACAAAGCTGGAGAGGAGGAACTCCATTTATTAATACTTGTAGCAGGCAATGGTATGATTTTAATTGTGATTACTTTGAGCATAAACAGCTAATTTCAAAATTAATAAGAACCTATGATCATCCTTCCAACCTTTGAAAATCTTCAGACTAAATGAAAGATATTTAGCAGAATAACATCTATTTTCTGGAAGCCAGTATTATCACTTACTTAGCAAATTGTTTTAGTCAGGATGTGTAATCTATGTAAATAGACACAAAATGAGGAAAAGAAAGGTATTAAAAATGGTGATCATCTTAACCTAAATAATTAATGTGTCAGTTTTGAGTAACTATAGTGGGAAGTATCAATAAAACTAAGCATCAATATAGAACTCGGAAGATGTTCATACCAACCACACCAATTTTCCTAGGATTTATCTTTTTACCTCCCTTTTATTTAAGTATTAGATATATTGTTTGATATGTTGTACAATTAAGTTGAAAAAGAAAACAAATACGCAATATTCAGGCAATACCTGAACATTGCCCTCTATTCTAGTGAGTAGAGAATGAATTAGTAATATGCATGCCTCCATTCTCAGGATCCAGTATGAAGCTTCTCTGAATAGCCTGATCTAAACAAGAAAAAACAAGCCTAGCATACCTTCTGAAGTAATTTCAAATTATTCTCAAATTATCCACAACCTTATAATCCCTGTTTTATGACTGCTGTGCACAATTACTGTTGTAGCTCTCTATTTTCTTCCTTCATTTCAATTCCACAAGAAAAGAATTTAAATTATAAGATTAATCAAGACACATTGGTCAATCTATTTTATTGTTATATCTTGTTCTATTGGCAGCTTTAAAAGTGTTTTTAAGCATTTGATTAAGTTATCCAATCAGAGTGTCTCTGCTGTTAGGATTTTGGCATCAGTGTTGTGTCAATACCTCGTCAAGCATTTAAGGCTTTGTTGTTTGAAGTAACAGCAAAACAACAGAAATTTATTTTCCTTTTACTGACAAGTGCAAGGAGAAGGGCTGAAATTATTAACCAAATGGCTTAAGTAGAAGTTAACTCACCTACAAAGTGATTTGGGTTTTTCTCAGATCTTCCAGTTTTGAATACAAACATGATTTTCTCTTGCACTTGAAAGAAAGGCTGGCTGGTAGATGAGACATGGTCAGATGCCTGAAGGAACAGTAATTATCCCTCTAGTATTCTATTGCACGGGCTATTTTCCAACACAATAGCAGAAAAAGAAATCTGTTCTCATTATATTTTTGTCACTACGATTTGAAAAGCTCATCTCTCACACTTCTTCACATAAAACCATCAAGCATTTTAAAATGTTAATAGGTCTTAAAGGGGGTAATTTGAAATACTTTTCTTGTGGTTTCTTTGAAAATTAACTATTGTTGGGTTCTGCAGATCACTTGTATCATTCACTTTGGTAAGTGCCTTATAACAAGCATACTACTACTAATACTACTTTATTTCTTCATACAGTTACAAGCAGTTTTTCTGATCCTGACTTAAGTCTCCATCCTTGCCAGGTGGTGAAAAGTACTTCTGCTCCATTTGCCTCCCTTGTTAGAGATCTTAGAATTTGAGTTTAAGTTTGCACATTGCTCTTTTATTCCTTTGATATTTGATGGCTTGATTACCTTTTGGATAGGGGAGGAATATGCAAATTCTATGAATGTAATTGCTATTCTACTAGATAGGCTCTTGTGAACATCTGATCTGCTATGTTTTCCCCACTCAGACATGGTTCTAAGCAAGCATGTAAGATTCCCTGTCTGTATTTTCTGGTGCAAAGATAGACTTGTGTTTTCTATCAAGGAAAATGCTATACATTGATGCTGTTATGTATACAAATATCAAACTCCCATCAGCTGTCTTTTCTGTTGCAAAACATTTTTTAAGGAAAATAGAAAAGTCACTGCAAATCATGATGAAAAGGCTTTTGATTTTTTTTCTGCTATTATGTCTCTGGCAGAGTTTCTTTGCTGTCTACTTTGGATGCATTCTTTTGGGCATATACTATCCCATGAAGTGTTAACATTTGGTAGAGTCTTGTAAATTTAATCTGGTTTTCATGTGGGATGTGGAAATCAATAGGAAAACGTATCTGTGTTTACCTAAAATGTTTTAACATCAAATAACAAAGGTCTACTGATATGGCAAATGCAGGATAAATTCAATAAGAAATGCAAAAGGGTAGCATAAGGATTTGAAAACATTCTCATGTTGCACAATGTTGTGTTAAATCATATTTTGTAATGAGGGAATAATGCAATGATAACTGCAGATGATGTCCCACAGGGTAGGTGATTTGGGAACAAGTATTGGCAAGATGTCTTGTCAATACTATTTTGTCCTACTGCCAGTTCTGAGAAGAAAATATAAGCCAGGTTAAGAGGTATGCATAATTGTTTTTTGGTAAAAGAATCTTTTTCTGCAAATCAGATATAACTCTTGTTCTCTCACATGCTACCAAGCTTACCGTTCTTTCATTTCTGGATTTGAAAGAAACTGCTGTAGTACAACATGCTTCATTTTCTCTGTCCATTAGAATGACTGAAGTTGTTTTTTATATGCACCTTAAAGATGCATAAATATGAAAGATAAGCAGTACTGCAGGGGCAAATGAGAACTTAACTCCATCACATGCTATTTTTCCAATTGAAATAGTAGAAAAATATTAATTAAAAAAAAAGAATTGCAAGCAATACCTTTTTAACTACTTTAATTGTTATTCCTCTGTAAAATTTCTTTAACCTTTTTCTTCTCCCAGCCAGTTCCATTAATTTACTGAATATCTGAATATCAGATTTGAACTTTGCTAATGCCTAAATCTTCCTCCCTCAGTCTTCAAATGTTTTCTTGTAGCTATTTGTGTCTGTTCAGAAACACACTTGGCAGAGAGGGTTATGAAACTGAAACTCCTCCATAAAGGGAAATTAAACTGTTTTGTGAAAAAGCTTGGAATTATCATGGTCCACTTGGATCCAAGCTGGGAACACAACTATACAGTATTGGCAGTGCTCTTTTGCTCTTTTTATTTGCTTTGTTTGATTTAGTCTTTTGTTCCCTTTATTTGTGTTTGGTTATACTGAACTGTGCCACTAAAAGAGAAAATGAGTTTCAATATTGAATAGCCATGTTTCTAACAGGCAGTACTACAGCAACAATAATGAGGATCTCGTATATTATGTAATACCTCTGAATTCACATGTTCCCAAAGTGCTTTAGTAACTTAAACTTTAGTCTGGGATTAGCTCAGCTCTTCCTGGATAAAGCTTCCACTAGGATCAAATGAATAATAGCCTTGCATGTTTAAGACAAAAAAGGAAAGCTTATCTTATTCAGATGGGAACTTACGGGGGAATTTAGGGAAGAAGGGCAATTTATTTCCTCATTTAATATCCAAGTATGTCATTGCTTTTATTGCACATACTCAGAAAATATCACAGACAATTTTTAATAATCATGGAAGTGCACACTTTCATGTGATGTCTTTTCCAACAACAGAGCCTTTCCACTGCACATAACATCTGTCCTAGCCATAAGGCACCCAGCTGCTTGGCTCCTGGGAGCAGAGAGGACTGCAGTCCTCCTGGTTGAGACGCAATATCTTGTGCTTCTGTTCAGTCTTTTAAATGAACAATATAAAAATCTAGATAGAGGTTGAGCATCAACTTTAAAATACAGATGTGCAAGTGGATATGGATCGGGCTGAGAAGTATAATAGCAGCAAAAAGGCAATGTATTACAGAAAGTGCTAATACTTAAGTATATAGAGGAGATGCCAATCTAAAATTAGGCTGAATTAGAAAAGAATATCAAGCCTTTCTAAAGCTTTAAATAGATTATTTTTCAGTTTCTGACTTTTTCAGAACTGGAGACTGTACAACAGCCAGATCCCCAGCTTGACCTGCTATTATTTCCTTAGGAGCCTTTTATTTGAACACAGCATCCTTCAACCGTTCAACAGAAGACCTTGAACTCTGCTTCTACTCATAGCAGAGGTTATGCTGAGAATACTTTTAATAACACTTCTTTTCTTCCAGGGATGCTTCTAGAATATATATGCTACTAGTTTCCTTGGAGACTGACATGCAGTGAGCACAATGGCTCTATAGCACCTGTAAATCAAACTTCAAAAGAAGACACTGCCCTTGTTAGTGGAAATGGTATGCATGATGGTGAAAGAAAAGTGTTTTGCTTTCTACTTGTCTTCCAGAGAATGATGGCAGTAGTCCCATACAGAGACTGGAGGTCTAGGGACTGTAAGATTATGTCAGATGGTGAAGGCTGGACAGACTATCTGTGTAGCAGAGTTCAGACTGCCTGGAGATTTTAGCAAAATATAGCACAGGGCTACATTTAATCTGTAGACAATAAGGCCTTGTTTTGCAAATGGTTTTGTGGACGCAGTAGTTATGGAGATAATTGTATAAGTATCATAAACTGTTTAGATATGAAAAGATATTTTAGTAATTCTAATCAGCTTGACCATCCCTTTAGCAATTTCTTCCATGCTATCACAGACCTTGTAATCTTCAGTTATCCTTTTTATTTACCCGTCCTGCTTGAAGAGATAGGGCCCATACACCGTGACGAGATGCATTTGGATCTGTTTTCTGCACCTCAAACACTTTACCTTTCTCCTCTGTCCTCTGCAGTGTGGTTAAGGGATATGTCCTGATGGTTTCCTATTCCTTTGCCTTATGTTGATGTTTTAAAATGTTATTAGTTTTGGCAGTTAGAAATTTGGTCAACATTTAGGTTCCCAGGTTTACTCTTACACAGAAACAAAATTAAAGGATATATTTGCTTTTAGATTAGCTACAGATTCAAAAAGGGCTGAAAATAAATAATTGGAGCCTCAACTTGGGAACAGGTGATGTACTACAAGTGAGGCAAAAAAGGCTTCCCATTGGAACAGACACATAGGAATTCAGTCTAACAACACTTAGTCAAATAGCAATAATGTATACAATCCTTATTATTCCCGCTTTAGAACCAGTGCTGTCCCTGCCAATGTCAACATCCAAATTTCCTGTGACTTCACTTTGAGGGACAAGTTCTCTAGAGTAAATCCACAGCTAAAAATTGCCAGCTGTAGGTACAAACAATTTAACAAACACATCAAATACCCTTCACAGTCTGTGCAAATTTTAAGATTGTGATGCTGAAATGTTTGATTAGATAGTGCTGTGGGCTGCTCATCAACTGAGCCTGCTGACTGAGGAGATCCTTTTGACTGCTTACCCCTTGCTTTGTAAGGGAGGTGGGCAAGGGAACACCCACAGTGAGAGTAAATGGTTATTTCAGTTTATCATGGCATTTCCAAGTGAAAATAAAGTGATGCAGTCACCTACTGTGTGATTTGATAATCCATAGCTTCAGAATCTGGTATGTTATCATCTACAACAATGAGAAAAGATACAGTTGAGTGAGATTTGATCAGATCTTAGGTGTAGTCACAAGGCAGTCCTAATTCTTGTGCTGTTTCCTGCAGCCTTCCATTCTACTTTGATGCTATTAGGACATGACCATCTTTTCTTCTTTGTTCACCTGCCTCTATCAGCCACTTCTTAAAGGCTTCTAGGAGTTATGCAGAATGAATTAGTTTCAGCCAGTAAGAGGCTTTATCATGTCTGCATGATGAAGTTGCATATCTGCAAAGTGAGTTAATCCTCACTTTGCATTTCCTCCCACACATTGCAGTTTTCAAAATACCTCACTCTGGTTTATGTTATCACTGAGTGGGTGCAGGTATCAGATCTTTTGTTGGCAGGTCAGATTTGTCTCAATTCCTAGCTTTGCAACTGTCTGGCCAGATTGTTTTGGCCTATAACACTCTCCAAATAGCAGTGCCTCCTATGAACTATGAAGTGCATTGTAATTTGTAATGCACTGTTAAAGACCATGCAGGTCTCCCTCCTACATAGAGGACTACACAGCCAGTCTACCAAAACATACTCTACAATGTCTCTTCTAACATGGTTTGGTGACACCTGGACATAAATCATGTGACAGATGTACATCTGAGTAGATGTTTGGGAAGACCCTTTAATGCCCTTCAGATGAAAGCAGCAAGGAGAAGATCATGGACTCCAGAAAACCTCAAACATATTATAACCCTCTTGCAGCCCAAAAATGAGGCAATAGCAGAAGGTAGGATGTAAGTCAGATGAATTGTTTCTCAGACTGATTTCAGCATGCTTAGCGGTAACCATTCTAGCTTCACAACACACAAAGCACAGCTCAGCTCCTACTGAATCACCAAGCTGTCCCTTCCCAATTACCCTCCGGATGTCATTCAGTCCTGCATACTTATTTCCACTGTCATTTTATTTTTATCATTGGTTGCTACAACACTCAGTGAGCGTGCACACACTGTTGCTAAGAACTCTGGTATGTGATTCTTATCAGGATACAATGTTCTACATGAAAAAATTAAAGGTGCCCATCACAAAATATAATATTCGTAAGTCATTGACGTAGGCTGAAAACATAGAGCCCCAAACACAGCTTGTCTATTAGACGGAAATAAGACACAAGTGATGGTTTGGGGAACCTATAATGAGTGTTGCACTGATGACATGCAAAAAACCTCTCTAGAAATTAATTATTATTATATTGCCCCCTGTGTCCCAATTTTGTAGCTAGATGAATCTGGGCTATTTGTGAACTGACATGCACACTCGAAGTGTTTTTATTTTCTAGTCAGAATGACAACTTCTATTAGTCCCCTCCAAGTTTTTAAGTTGCTAGGTATGAAAATAATTAGGACATTATAGCGCAAATGAAACTCTTTAAAGAACTTTAATTAAACGTTCAACATAAAAGGGTTTTGTCTTGCCTTGATGTACAAGCTAAACTCCCATTAGCATTAATAGAACTTACATGTGTTCGATGAAAAGAAAACGGGACCACAGTTTGTAGGGGGAAAACTTGAAAGAGAGTTCCTTAATTATAAATAAGATTTACATTAATAGATGTTACAGATACTACATTAAAAAAGAAATCTGAAACTCACAGTTTATACTAAGTAAACAAATTATTTTAAATTAAGTACTTAGATAATAGTAGCTTGTTTCTAATTTTTTAGTTTTCATGTATTCATATATTTTGTAGTACCCACAGATTTTATCTAGATGGAGTCTTTGTTATATGTCGTGCTGTATAATATGTAATGCAATTACTGCCCCAAAGATATTGCAGTCTTAATTTTATTTATAGCTCAAGCAACCCCTAAAGATGTCTAGAACATTGAGTTCCTACATAAGTAAAGTATTTGCTATTGATTCCTTATAAGCCTCAGTGAAACGTTAAATAAACTACTTTTCTTTACTGGGGCTGGTTATATGAGTTAGCCACTAACATTTGTCCCTGTTTATTAATTAGTATTACCAATGTGTCCTTGGATAATCATGTATAGAGGGAATAGCATCTATCACTTAGCTCAAGGATGTATATTACAAATTAAAAGTTAAAGTTGACAGAACAAATCTAGTTATTCTAATTGTTAGTTAAATAAGCATTTGGATTCTTGCAATTTTTCAATTCTGTCCTGCCAGACAAAAGCATTTCTTTCTCATCTACTAATAACTAGCTGAGCAGGACTAATTCACAACTGATGCCGAGAGTAAAGAGGATCTGTAGTATATTTTCCAGGATGTAACAAAATATAATTCTGGCCCTGAGCAATTCTAAATCAGGAATTTCTATAATTTGAAAATATTTTTTCCATGATCGGAATCAAAATCTTGTAAAGATGGAGTATTTCTGAACATGAAAAAGTAATTTTCAATAGGTGATGACTAAAATGACACTTTACTACTGTAGTAAGGAATACTTTTACATTTTAATATCTTACGGAACAGTTATTCTTTAATTTTTCAAATGCACATGTTTTATACTGCTATGGTTAATGTTGTTGTTTGTATGTGTATATGTTGATTTACATAATCCATGGAAGGACATGAAACCTGGACCCATAATCTATATGAAATAATGTATTAGTTAACAACACAATTTACCACACTGGGAAACAAATATATGATTCCACTTTGATTTTTGTAACAAAGGATTATGTGGTGAGTTGATCTCTTTGGTGTGGCTTATTAATTAAAATCAAGTGTGTGAGATGCAAATAAGTATGATTTCTAACTAGGAAACATTGACTGTCTGGACGCACTGAGAAGACACTTCTTGGGGTGTACCTGCAGGGACAGGACAGGGACAGCGTGCACTCCTGAGCTAGGACATGTGTCACAGGTAGAAGGGCTATGTAGGTGTGAAAGACTGGTAGCAGCAGCAACAAAGAGGCAGTTTTAGCAATTTCTCGCTAGCAGGTATGCTCTGTTGCAAGGTTGTGACTCATCTGCCTAACTACTGGACGCGATGCAAAAAAAGAGAAAGCCTTCAGAGACCACATCTTCCATTTTTAAAAAATACCAGGTCAACAATTGCTAAGTTCTTCCTGTTTATATCTCAGTCTTCTAGAGAGCTTGACATCTCCGGGCGATTCCTGCATGGCTTCAGATACCACATTTAATATGCCTAACAGAATGTCATCGTTAAATTCCCCTTTCTGCACTGCAGTCACTTTGTGCTTTTCGCAGGCATCTGCTGGGCAGCAGTGCCCATGAGCTGCTTTGTACCTCCTGTATTTTGCTGGCAAAATAGCTGTACTAGGGCCATGCTGGTGGCACATACCGGCTATTGGATGGCCCCAGTTATCCTCTACACCCTTCCCTGTTTCCACTTGCTTCTTACAGCAAGAGGTTGTAAAAGTAGCAACAGAGAGTCATTTTAGCAATTCTTCTGTACACCGCGCAAGTCCCATTAAACCAGTAATATAATACACCTTAAAATCTCTGTTTCTTTATGGATTATAGAGCTGGAACAGAACACCAAAAAAAAAAAACCCCAGCAACAACAAAAAAGATTTCTTTACAGCCAGCCACCAGACCAGTCAGTAACAAGAGTGTGTTTCACTGGATTATTGAAGCCAGCAATGACTGGGGTCCATTTCTGAGCAACTCTGTCCTGTATAAAACCCATTCCAATTTTTCAAAAGCTCTCATTATTAGACATGAAAAAAACTGGTCGGTTAAGATATCTAAAAAAGAGTTCTCTTTAAAAGTGCTCATAGAACTGAGCTCCTAAATTATTTGTATTCATGCCATCCTCGCCACTGGTTGTTCACCAGAGAAGCTAATTTGCCCAGTATTTGCTAAAGACAGAAAGCAGTCCACATAAAGTAAGAAGTTCCACAAAATGTTGCTGATTTATGATGAGATTAGGTATTTTTTGCATCTTGTTTATGCTATTAATCCCAATGCCAATTAATTGAACTGCAAAATTCATATTGATGTTGTTGTAACTAATGTTTTCCCCTCCAGGTATGCACATCTCAGTGTTGTGAGCCTTGGGTATTGCTTTTTTGGGTCTTATTTCATTGGATGACTCGCATACTTATTTAACACCTTTTTGGAACTTTTTCTCACACTGTGAACATGTTTGTGTTTAAATAGATATATAGATGGTGAAGTGCAAGTTAGTGAGCTTTTTTTAATAAATTGGGCATAAATAATTGGGATTTAAAGATTTCCTTTCAGTACCATATGGTTAATGAATCTGTATAGCTGTCAGTTTTCTTCATTTTTTTCCTCCTGATTTTCTAGGATAGCTGCTGGAACAGGCAGTGTGATTTTTACCCCCTTCACTAAGCAGCAATTGCAGAGTTAATTAGTCTCCAATGTTAGCAAGTGGGTGGCATTTACTTTGATAATAATAGGGCTGTCTCTAAAATGGAGGCAGCACAGATCATGATTGTGTACCTTACCTTTTGAGGCAGGAACAGTAAAGACTCTGTAAATGCGTTTAAGCAGAAAGTTAACTAAAAACATGTTGCTGTGTCCCAAGTATGCCGTTTGTTCTAATTATGGAACGGCAAATATCAAGTAGAAATGATGCTGTGCCGGGGTGGTGATGGTGACTCAATGTTCAGTAGTCACTGCAGAGCAGGCTGTCAGAAAGCATTTCTTTTTAATCATACTTGGGTGCTACTTTTCTGACTCACTGTGTCTTGTAAATGGAGAAAGAAACATGGGCTATATTCATAAGTGCCATGTTATTTAATTCTAGCAACGTCTGGAGTATTTGCTCAGTTAACTGAGCCCTTTGAAGTGTTAGGCCCTTGCTTAGTAGTAATAGTAGTAATGCACAACAAAGCTACTGGTATTTTAGATATAACTGCAGGAGCAAGCGCCACGCTCGAGCGATAATAGTAATAGCAAAGGTAGTTTATTAGAATAGAAATGAGGTCTCTTCTGTGGCTCCTTTACATGCATTTCAAACAAATAAGAGAAGCACATACACAACATTAAAACGAGTTTTAGTAGGAGACTTACCATAAAAATAATTTTAATCTGGTTTCATTGTGAATGTTTGGCTAATTGAACAGGGAAACGCATAACTAGTCACCCAGTGAGCAAACATTAAATGTTACTCATTTTGAGGAATGCCATTTGTTTCACTACCAATGTTAGCTTTTTTCTAAAGAAACTTGATTGTTATCTTATTTCCTTTTTACATCGGAAAAAGAGACTTGCAATTCTGTGATAGTAATTTGTTATGACGTTCACATGCAATTTAGGTTTTATATATGAGAAGTTTTATTTGTGGCTATCATTTCAACATTTGCTCACACCTGGGGGATGTTGAGCGAGACTCATCACCCACACGGAGCAGAGAGATGATTCTGAGCTTTTTCAAAGGTGGATCTGGGCCTCTTGAAATCAACTTCCCAATTGCTTTGCAGTGTTCTACTTAGAGTAACAGAGAACTTTTTTGCTCTAATTTCAGAAACTACTGATCATTTTACCACAGAGTTGTCAGAGACAATGTGCAGAATTCCTCTTAACTCTGCTTTTGAAAACTGGATAGTTTTTTACATTGATGTTTTAAACAAAACAGCTTCGTTAACTAATTGTACATTATGTTGAAGAGACAGTCAAAGGCTGAGATGCATTTCTTTAAAATTTTCCCTGGAGACCCCTATCCTTTCTTCTTAAGAGTCTTTTTTTATTTTTTTTTTCCCCACAAAAACTCTCCCCTTAGCTTTACTTGATAATTTTTGTCCAGATTTTAGAGTATTGCCCATAACAGGCAATATGCTGGAAGACCTCTTTGGAAGAGGCCTTTGGAACAAATCTGTAAGCAATTTATTTCATTTTGTAAATTGAGTGTATAGAGGGAATCTGCAGAACAGATGGAAGAAATGCTATTACAGATTTGTAAACAGTGCAATCAAAGACATAGCTAGTTAGTGTCTGGCAAGATTTTGGCTATGTTTTTTGTCATTTGAGAGATCTCTTGCTAAGGATGGGTGAACTGGTTTTAAAAGTAAGAGAATAACTCGTTTATATAAGATTCTTCATAATTGCTCTTAAATTATTTTCTTGTTTTGTTGCCTATTGTCCATTACGTCCCATTGAAGTTCAGTGTAGGACTTTGCCAAAATACAGACCAGCCCAGTGAATGGAGTAGTTTACCAGACCCTGTTTACTACAGCTGAGGATGCAGCTCTAAGGACATTTGGTCTGTTTTCTGTTTGCTTTATTATTCCCCTGGTTGTAAACTGGGCTCCAGATTGAAGATTTCAGAGGCTGATCTTTTGAGCTTCCCTTTCTGCGCTATGGGTAGTTGGGTTTTGCTTTTTTAAAATTTTGGTTTCCAGTAATTTAAGATAAATCAATTTAAATATCGGTAATGCATATGTGTATATGCATATATCTATAGCTATTTATATTTTTTAAAAAATAATTTGGGAGCTGTATTTTAGCCTAAGACAAGACTAGCATGCTGAGCAGAACAAGAAAGGTAATATAAATTCATCTTAAATTTGTTCTAATCTCATTAAGACTGAATGCACATTTTTAAAAGCGCTGTTGAACTTTGGAAACTGACTCTGCCCAATTCTCAACTAGTAAGTTCTGTATAAGATGTACTTAGTTTACAATTAAGGCATATTTTTAGTTTCTAGCTTCCAGGTTCTTTAGAGTCACTTTAGGACAAAAAATTCAACCCATATTATTTTGTTTTTATTAATTATTATCAATAATCATCATGTCCCTGTTTAGCTGTGGAGCTACATTGTCTTCTGGTCTCAGTCACCTCTTATCAGTCTATTCTTTTTAATGAAAAAGCACAGATGTAATTAACAGGGATTTGCGAGAAATAATTATACAGGTCACACATGCAGACACACACACACAAAGAAGCAAGCTCCCAGCAACATTGGTTCTGCAGACATAAAGGCAATAATACGTAGCAGCAACCAGCAATTTCTGGCTGAGCAAGCAAATATGACAGATAAGGAGTTTATCCCTACTCCTAACAAACCCAGGGAAAGGTTAACAATGATTTTGGTGGTGGTGGATCAAGGCAGAGAGAAAATTCTTTGTATAGGAGAAGGTAACTTTTTTGTATTTTCATTTCCAAACAGAGACTTAATCATTAAGCATATCATAATTTAGTGTTTTGAAATAATATATTGTATGCTATCACCTTAACAAACAGCATTTCTTAATGCTGTGTAGTATCTTGTCTAAGATAAAGTTATGGTGTATTTATTGTGTATTTTGATGTTGCAATGATGTGTGGTTAGCATGAGTTTTGAGTAGCATAAATAGGCTTTATTTGTTCTTTCTAGCAGTACTTTCAGTTCATTGTTTGTCTGCTGTGCTTGTGATTGTTCTACTGAAAGCAACAATAAACTAGGCAATAAAGGACATTTAATGATGGTACCACAGTATGATGATAGACTGAAGGCTATTAATATAAGATGCCTGAAGAACTATGTTGAGCTGTGGCAGCCAAACAATTTCAGAAACACACTGCTGGTCAAGTGCATTTATGGATGCGCAACCTCCCAGTTCTGATTTTTTTCAAACTGAATTGTGACTATAGCATACCTTAAGTGAATATGCACTTGTGGATGAAAACTGTTCTTCCTAGACAATGAGAAAAAAAGCTGAAGTTCAGTTCAAAAAAGCTGATTTATATGTATAGTTTCAAGACCATAGGACTGTGCAAGTATTTCACTGACTGATAAATATACTCTATGTACAGAGGGTGAAGAGGGGTGGGGGGTTTTCTGACCTCTGCTCTGGACTCTTAACCACACCCTGGAGTTTTACAGCGTAACCTGAAATCTTTTCCCATTTGGAATGAAATTTCTTCATAGAGAAATGAAGAAGGTGTGGCAGATTGAGAAGAAATTCAGATCAGGAGAAACGGTTGTTCTTTACAGTTTTCTTTGTGAGTTATTTTTACTGTGTGAATAACTACAAATTGAAAATAGGCTCAAATTTTTTTCTAGATCTTACGCTGTTGAAAAGTGAAGTTTTTGTTTTGGTTCTGGCACTGTTTGGGCTACAGGTTAAAGTTGCATTGGTGCATTATTAGCTTTATTTTCTGAGGAAAGAGTTTTGATTCTCAGTTTATAACAGAACATCAGAGGTCAAAACAAATCTTTCTGTACTGAAACATCTCTGCTGCTGCCTTCTCCTTGCACCGCCCCTGTCCTCCACTCAGCCCTTGGTGCCTCTGATTTCCCTCGCCTCTGTTCCAGGGCTGCTCTTTCCCTTCCTCTTCCTGATGTGAGAGGCAGTTTTGACAAAGCGGGAAGCCAGGCTGAGGCTTTCTGGTGCTATCCAAAACCACCTTCATGCCTCTGCGCTTCACAACCCGCATCAGGTTCTGGGGACACCATCTAGATAGAGAATGGGCCTCACATCCAGGGAGGTCAGATTCAGAAACTTCTACTGGTTTTTGCTAAATGCCATTGCCAATTATTTGTAGTGGTTTTATAAGGGGGCTCTTAAGACAATAGGAGGGATTAGAGTGGAAAACTTGAGTTCAGATTGCTGGAATCAAACACTTTGCACTATTTTTAAGAAAAATGTGGTGCTTTCAAAAAAAATATATTGTTATCTTGTCTATTAGATTTTTTTCAAAGAGAAAAACATCTCTTCTGCCCAACTTTAGTTGTAGTGCGGGGTTGATTATAGCTTTTGGAATATAGCCATTATGTTTCAGAAAATACATCACATGTTTCAAAGAAAAACAAGTAGAACAATTTACCCCCCTTTTTTTAGCAGATTTGCCTTTCTTCATTGTTCAGTTCATTCCAGTACCATAGCGTGCTGCAAATATAGAGTGTTAGTCTATGTATTATGTGAAATCTGTTCACTTTGACTTGTCATCTATGTTACGTAGTAGTTCCCTACCTGGGTACCTGAGACTTCTTATTATGGAAATAAAATATACTTCATCTTTACACTCCTAGACTTTTTAACATACTAAATTATACTACCTTTTAGGTAATTTACACAAATGCAAATCAGTAGTCAAATCCAGGTGAACAATAAATAACAGCAGTCTATACTGTTATTCATTACAAGATTAGCAAATTACCCTTTTATATTCCATAGATTATAATCACTAATGTTAGACAGCTAAAGTAACTCATATATATTCTTGAAGTTTATAAGGCTGAAGAAAGTTTGTATCTTTACATTGTATAGTCTCAAAGGGTTAAAATTAGAGTAATATTTCCTAATATTCATTAGTATTGAATGTCTTGACATTACTCAACAGATTATTATTTTTTTTTCCTGTTTCTTCCTATTTCTCACTGTATTCTGCTCTTAAATTTCTCTCTTGGCTTTCGATATCCAGACTTAGTTTGTGCCTATGGTACTGAAAAGACTAGTCAGCAGGCACAGTACTGTTCATAGTGACTCATTAATTATGATTGATGATAGGTCCCCTAAGTAAGCTGAAGTTACAGAGAAGTTTTTCAGGGATTTATATGTTTTTTGAAAGACAACTGTACAAGGACTAGGAAAAGTGACAGGCAATACAGTGCTACGTGTGGCATATTGAAATAGAAGACACAGATATCTAAATGATGCACAGATCTATTTTGATCTCTGCTCCTGTTGTTTGTTTTTGTGAAGACAAAAAAGTTTATTAGAAAGCTATTGACTTTCTAGGTATATGTTTCTCCATGAGGTGCTATAGGGTCATAAACCAGAATGTTTTAATTCAGCTGTATTCAGTGGCTTGGAGACAAAATAGCTAAGATGAACTGGTGGAAATTCAAATTTAGATTACTGTTGATCCTTCTACATTGAAAAAATCCCAGACTACTCAGTCAAAGAAAGTTTGCAGTGCTGTGCATTCTATATGGCTATAAAAAGGGAACATGTGTCCACAGCATCTAAAACCCCATTGATGTAATTTAATCAATCATTTGTCTGTTCAGCTGCTCCAACTTCAGCTGCAGTTACCCTCACAGAAAGCATAATTATAACAGCAACAATACTAACAAAAAAAAAAAAAAAAAAAAAAAAAAAAAANAAAAAAAAAAAAAAAAAAAAAAAAAAAAAAAAAAAAAAAAAAAAAAAAAGGAAAGAAACTGAAGGAGACGGTGGAAATAAGGGTTCATTTTCCACTCTTTAGAAAGTAAAAACACAATTTAGCAAATATTTTTTCTTTTATTTTGTGGAACTGCTTGTTCTGTTCATGACTTGTTATTCACATTGTTAACCACTCAAGTACCTTCAAATATTCAAATACAAGTGTTATTAGGGAATGGCAGACCTTACAGTGGTATTTTGGTATACAGTGGTAAGCAGGAGTTTTGTATGATAGCAAGTATACATTGTCTTTCTGGACCATTCATCACATCAATACCTTACTGAGGAATAGAAAATACCCCATCTGATCAGGGTGAGTATCGTAACAGAAACAGTCAATAAGCATCATGATAAGCTTCTGAACAACCCATAATTTTAATTTAGTTCACACAAAATACTTGCCATATGATTTTTATTGGTAAATAAAATTAATAAAACTTAATAATTTACAAACAGTGCAATAATAATTTACATAACTAATAAATACTTGTAATGTTACCTCTCCCGCTTTTGTTTCTGTTATGAAGGTTTATTTTATATTTCTTCATATATAATTTGCTTGAACTTTTTATACATTACATCACCTTAATTGTGGAATATAAAAGACGGACAGAAATGGGTGAGGAATTTCTTGCCTCTAACAGAATAATGGGCTACGCTGCAGCCCGTGTTCAACTTGTCATTCCCTGCAGTGAATAGAAGAGGCACTTGGAGCACTAGATGTCAAGGGATTTAGACAGGGTAATGTCTTTCCGTTGCTTGGGGATGTCTCCACGCAACTCTGCTTGCAGAGCTGCAACATGGTCACACCTCTTTCTTTCCACAAAAAGAGGAAATCTGTTACTATTTTGACTTGAACATGAAGTGACACAGTGGACTTCAGGGATCCTCCATAATTCACTCTTTTTGGTGTCCAGTATATGAGTTAGTTCTTCTCTCATACTTAGTTTTTGAGAGAGCAGCAACTATGTGTGCTGTTCCAAAACATCAAGCATTTTCTGTTGTAAGTAATATAAGCATTTCTTTTTTAAAATTGTAGTACCTCAAGTGGCTCTCAGAATCATAGAATCATATTGGTTGGAAGAGACCTTTAAGACCATCAAGTCCAACTGTTAACCTAGTACTGCCAAGTTACCACTAAACCATGTCCCTCAGCACTACATCTACATGTCTTTTAAATACCTCCAGGGACAGTGACTCAACCACTTGGCTGGGCAGCCTGTTCCAATGCTTGACAACCCTTTCTGTGAAGGAATTTTTCCTAATACCCATCCTAAATGTCCCCTGGCGCAATTTGAGGCCATTTCCTCTTGTTCTATCACTTCTTACTTGGGAGAAGAAATTGACTCCCACCTCTCTACAACCTTCTTTCAGGTAGCTGTAGAGAGCGATAAGGTCTCCCCTCAGCTTCTTTTTCTCCAGGCTAAACAATCCCAATTCCCTCAGCTGCTCCTCATAAGACTACTGCTCCNGAATACTGAGCCCTGGGGAACACCAGTTGTGACCTGGCCACCAACTGTATTTAATTCCTTTCACCACCACTCTTTGGGCCCAGCCATCTAGCCATTTTTTTACCCAGTGAAGCATATGCCCATCCAAGCCATGAGCAGCCAGTTTCTCCAGGAGCATTCTGTGAGAAATGGTGTCAAAAGCTTTATTAAAGTCTAGGTAGAGAACATCCACAGCCTTTCTCTCGTCCACTAAGGGGGTTACCTTATCATAGAAGAAGATCAGGTTAGTCAAGCAGGGCCTGCCTTTCATAAACCCCTGCTGACTGGGCCTGATCGCCTGGTTGTCCTGCATGTGCCACATGATGGCAGTGAAGATGATCTGCTCCATAATCTTCCCTGGCACTGAGGTCAGACTAACAGGCCTGTAATTCTCCATTCCGTCTCTTCTTGTAGATGGCCGTCACATTTGCTAGCCTCCCATCAACTGGGATATCCCTGGTTAGCCAGGACTGCTGATAAATGATGGAAAGTGGCTTGGTGAGCACTTCTGCCAGCTCCCTCAGGACGCTTGGGTGGATCCCATCCAGTTCCATAGACTTGTGTGCATCTAAGTGGTGTAGTAGCTCACTAACCATTTCCTACTTGGACTCACTGTTATGGGAATATTCTCTTCTAGTCTCATGTCCATTCCCCTCATAATAAAAACATGCTGGTAAAAGCCTATTCTCTCAGAGAAGGAGAAAACATCATCTGCAGTGCTGGGTTTTGGGTTTTTTTGTGGAAGTGCTCAGCTATTGTGGTGACAGGATAAACCCCTAAGAAATATTAAAATTATATCAAATTGGTGTGAGAGTATTGTACAACATGTAGTTTCCAACATGTCCTTCATATAATTTTTTTTTCCTTGAGCATAGCTTCATTGTAGAAGAAACATTTCTCCAGTCTAGGCTCTAGTATTGACACGTGTTGCTTAGCAAACGGCTGTGGCACTTAAACATGCTTCACCCAGAGGCTGGCAGCACTGAAGGGGAAAGGACAGGGCAGAATATGTGAATGTGCTTGTGGGTTCAGACAAATGACCAAGATTAAGAAAAGGGAGATTAAGGGAAATATGAAAGGGAAATTGAATCCCAGATCTTTACAAAGAGGCGTGCATAGAAATCCTGGTGTGCCAACTTGGCCCTACAGCTGACTCAACACAGGGGTGGCAACACACTGCTGGGGAGTGAAGCCTGACAACCTCGACAGTGGATGTGCTGCAGCCCGTCTGTCGATACCCTCCCTGGTACCTAAGCTACAGATTTTAGTAGCTTCGCTCCTAAGACAGTAGGAGCCAGAGCTGTGGCTCATATCATCTCTCTCAACTCTATTGCGGGTGGTGGCATTGTGCCAATTTGCACCTGTTAAACATCAGGCTGAAGGAGTGCCTCTTTATTTCCCAGGAAAGCATGCACAAATAATTTTCCTAACATTTTACAAGAATGTTTTTGTCACACAGATAGTAAAAGTTTCAGTTTCTTTTTAGTACCCAAACAATGACACAGGGTTTTTTTTTCTCACTCGCTCTTGCTTTTACATGGAAGAAAAATATTTAAGTATGATTCTTGTAAACATTAGTGGTATAAATTACATGCATATATATTGATACATTCTACTGCCTAATTTTCAAGACAAATCTCTTAAACAGAATCCCAGAGGATGCATTTCTGCTTTAATCTCTCAAGCGTCAAGCAAAAATACGTATTTTGCAAGCTTTCACAGGCAAATGTGTAGATTGAACTATAATTTGCATGCTAGTACCCGAGTGTGTTGCTTTTGACTTTAATGACTTAATAGTTTTGTACTATTATTTTAATTGTGTTTGGAGTCTTTCATCAAGATTATATTGCTGATATCGTCTTCTGGTACTTTGGCTACAAAGCTTTTGCACTTTATGGTAATAACAGTTGACCTAGGAATTTCTGAGAGGAAAAGGAAAAGAATACAGGCTTTACTAGTTTTTCTTCAACAGTTCTCTTAAGGTCTTTGGTCTGGGTCATCTTCTTGTGAGATCCTTATAGCTCTACTGATTTCAGTTGTGCTGCCCTGACTTGTATCACCTACAGAAGTGGCTTGCTTATTACAAATTTTCACCAGAAGGTAGTTTAATCCTTTACGAGGGTTAAACCTCACTAATCTTGCTTTTGAATCAATATTTGTGTTGAAATATACTGCACAAATGGAAATAGAGATAAATGTAAATGTATCTCATCTCCTCAGAATTGTATACTCCGTCGATAAAATCTCATAATTGTATTGCATTTAATGACTGTGATCACATTTGGGTTTTTTTCTCTTTATATGCATGCTTGACAACTTGATTGAATATTGGGGAGACTTGATTTAACTGATGTTTAAATCCTGCATTCAGAAATGTTTGTCAGTCTGTAACACATTAGCTGAAATTTTCATATAACTTTTGTTAAATCAAGCATTTAGTTTTAGCTTGAAAAACAGCTAACAAATTGTATTGTATTGTTCAGTTAAATGAAAGTGGAGGAAAGGATATGTGAAGTAGTAAACTCTTAGGTATCCTTCTTTTTTAGATTCTCTTCCACATTAAAATTGAATGTATGTGGACATATATATGTATTTTTCCTGAATAAAAACTTCTCAGTGATACCTTAAACACACAGATTTTGATTACCTTTGTGGTGATGCCGACAGCCTAGAGGAGCTTTGCTGAGAGAACAATGGACTGCTCAGTTAGCAGCAGCAGAATTCACTTCCACAGCTGTTTGCATCTAGTATGGAGAAACAGATGATTTCAGCCAAAGGTAACGGAAGGCAGAAAGCTAATTGTTATCTCTGCTCCTCACCACAACTACTGATGGTGTGTATTACTGTGCTGACTGCTCAGGAAAGTTCTCTCGCTCAAGTAAAACAATGGGAGTTCGGAATTAACTTCAGTAGAGTTTGGTTTATTGACCCATGGTTTTGGAAACTTTTTTTGCTTTTTCTGTCTTTTTAGAAATTCTTGAAGGAAAAGTTTATATCTGCAACAGATATAATATAAATTTTAAATAACTATTACAGCACAGTTCTCTGTAACTGCAGACTAGAATTTCAATGCTGATATCTTTCAATATAATGAACTTCTGTCTGTTATTTTGCTCTCAGATTGATGCTTAGTTCCAGGTATCCAGTAGGGCAGAAAAATAACTTATCAGCATTCATTAGATACATGAAACTCACTGGAATATTTCCTGTTGCCTATGAAAGTTGCTTTCTAAACTAGGAAAGGATGCATGAAAGGAGAGAAGGCAAAACAGAATCAGAATTGGATAAGGAGCCTTTCACATAGCAGTTATTAGTTATCAAAAGCTATTCTTACATGATGGCTCACTGGTATTCTAAATCTAATACCGTATGTGGGTGATCTCATCGTTGCTTCAGTCACATCCCTTATTTTTAAAACAGCTACCACTGCTGGGACCTGAATTTCTTTGTTGTGGATTGTGGTGGGGATTTTCTTGTCAAATATTTCACCAAACAAAAGAAACATTGTTTTTCGGGACTATGTACTCAAATTTAGACCTCTTTTCCTCCTAAAGCTTATGAGAAGAGCTAGATTGCAGGGGACAAACAGGCACAAGAAAGAGGGTGAACAAAGAGTCTCCTAGTACCCAGTGACAATGCCACATCAATTTCTGGTTTGCTTCAGAGATGTTCGGAAGTATAGATGAGCTGCCACCCCTCCTCTCATTCTACAGTTGTGTTTTGTTGTAATTTGATTTAACCTAGGGTGATGTAGATTTGGTTGATCTGGGTCAAAATGGATTTTTTTTCATTGTGATCTCAGTGGCAGGAGCTCTACAATTTTTTCCTCACTCTTCTCCTAACAGCACCAAAGCAAAATTAGATTGAACAATTGCAGCCATCTAAAACTAATAATTGTTTAGAATCAAGAACAACTGAAAAACTGAAAACCAAATGCCATAACTGGGTCAGACTTTCGATTTCATTTTTAGACCTTGACCCATGACTCACACTTTCTTAAAGGACAAAACCAAGAATTTTGTGCATAAGGATTACTTCTAAAGGGTGGGGGAGGATGTGGTTTCAAAGCTGTAATATCTTGCAGACATCCAGAGTAATATCTACAGTTTCTATAATAAATCCCAAGTCTTTTCCTTGACAACTAAACAACTGAAATAACACCCCAAGCATCTCCACATCCATGTCTATTGTTGAAGAGTGCAAGTCTGATAGATTTAAAGAAGAAAGCATGGTATTATTTTGCAGGATACTACTTCAGTAATTGTTAAACAGGATTCTCTGTATTGATCTGGACATGAAAACAAACGCGAAGATGGCTTTCTTAACTTAATGTATGAATTTAGTGTACAAATTCTACTAACATTGCCATAAAGAGACAGGGAAAGTTTAGCTCACCCTCATTTCTAGGTTACAGATGTTAAGAGTGTAGACAAAAAACTTAAAAGGAATCTAATTTTTGCCCTTGCCATGCTCAGGTTAGGGTAGAGAACTGCCAAATATGCCATGAACTTTAGGCAGTTCGCTGTATCTGGACTTCTGAAATACCAATATTTGAAAGGGATTTCAGAGTTCTGTCTTTTTTAGAGACCTCTGAACCTCAGAAATAAAGTATGAAAGTCTCCACGTTCCTCCCTACTGCTGAAGTGACTTTCTAAACTGCTATTTGTTTAAATTAAAAATTCTTAAATTGAAAAAAAATATATATACCCTAAATATATAGATATATCCTAAATTTGACATGTTAAATTGGTGTTAATTCCTAAGGTGAATCCTGTCATTTCAACCAATTATCTTTATTAGATTTTGTTTAAGTACCAGCGATAAATTAGAAGCTGCTCACTTGTTGGTGCTTTTCATGTGAGAAATCGTTTGAAATTATAGCTATGACTTCACCAATATAGTTAAGAATTTTAGAATTATCCTGACTTCTTGGACTAAAATGTACATCTCAGGATGTGATGGGCTGTTTCAAACAATATTAGGAAGGGACAGGGAGCTCTCTCCTCATGATGTTCCACATATACAAAGGAAAGTGTAGTTAGTAAATATTATGTCTAAGGGACAACTTCACCTTAAAGGACCCCAGGTCTAGCCCTCTTCTACAGTCTTTGTTGTGGATTCATTCCTACTTATTATTCTTGCAAAATATATACTTGTAAAGGTATGTTTGACTTGGACATGTAAAAAATAGATTTTTTCATCTATAAATGTTTTCTTTGATGTTTTAAAAATTTATTTGTTTCATGTAAATTTTTAAGGCAACCAAACAGAATAAAATTATATATCAGAATATTTTTGCTTTAAGGGTAAACAAATTTGATATTCCCATATGAATTTTCTATAAAAATAAGCAAAATGAATGATCATGCAATTTTCACATAAAGGTTCTTCAGTCTTTTTTTAGTATGTATAAAACTCTGTAGAGCACGTTTGTTATGTTTCCATGGCTCCAGTGCCTTACATTTAGAGGGATTATTTAAAGGGGAAAATCCCATTTGAAGTGTTTTCTGATGTCAGGGGTCATTGTCTAGTTAACTTGCTACTGAAGAAAGCTTGTAGTGTACCCAGGAATTCAATTCTAAACAACATAAGAGAATTAGAATTATTTTAGTTTAGTATTCATTAAATAACAAATTTGACTTTCATTATCATTTTGAACTGATACATTTGCAGGTGATTTTAGCAGAACAAAATTTGGTCTAATGCAATAAGTCTAAAGAATAAAGATTCAGATAATAACTACAAAGACCTACATGGGATATAGTTAATACACAGAAAGTGAAAATAATGGTGAATATGAAAGAAAATATAATTGGGTTTAGATTCCTTATGATTTTGAAGAACAAATGATGAGGCTGAAGACTCTGTATCAGTAAATCTGGGTCTAACCAGGTATCGAAATATGGGAGAAAAAATTCTGGAAAAGGGATGAAGAGCAAGACAAAAGAGCCCATAGGTAACCAAGAGCTGTCTGATAAAGAATTAAATCTGTTTCAAATTATAGTATCTCTGTTTAGGAAAATTTGAACCTTCTTTTCAAGGTACGTGGCTTATCTCCATTATTCTCTTTAAAGATTTCTTTTTAGCTTACAGTAGGAGCAGCAAATGTGCAATGTTTTAGAACACTGAAATATTTGTTGCCATGGGGCAGAACGAAATTTACTCAACAGAGAATGAAGTGCTGTAGAAGTTCTTTGGGGTTTGGTTTCTTTATCCTTTTTTACTGTTGGAGGCTCATTCTTATATTTTATTGCTCTTTGCAGAGTTGTTTGTATTGTAAATTCACTGTTCCTAAACAATCGGTCAAAGAGTGTCCCTTCTGTGAGATGCATAATCCAAATTATACTATTCATATTACCTATCTACCTACTATCTAAATTATAGTAAGGAAAACTCCACTCTCACTGAAGGTGCTTCCTGACGTATTAAAATCATGCCTGAGATATTGATGACTGACCAAAATAAATAAGAGATCAGGAGCAAAGGAAAGTATATATTAGGCATCTACCCACGTGCCCCTCTAAAAATACCTTGAAGTTATGGATTTGATTGACTGTCATCAGCTAGAAGGATTCCCATATCTTTGTTTCCGCTGTTGATATCTTTTTATTTTATCGGCTTTTACGGTTCTTACCTGCATTCATAACACAGGCACAATCTAGAAAAAGATGTACATTTTTTGCCTGGCACCCACTATTTTTATTTTTCTGGCATGTTGAATGGAACTTTTCAATAAGCTGTCCATAATAACATTCAACTCTACTGTCTAAGTGGTTACAGTACAGTCAGTTTGGGACAAAGCACTGTGTAAAAGTAGGTGATGTTATTGCTTCCCAGATGTATTACCTAGCATCTGCAAACTTCAACGAGCCCAATTCTACTGTTTTCTGACTCTTAGCCAGCATTTATTTCATGAAAAAATCTTAGCTCTCATCTGAAGTTGAGTCACGAAAGAATAATTTGCTGCTAGCACACTTTCAGTTCTAGAAACTAAATGACAGTGTGGAGTTGAGGGAAGAGGGAAAGAACAGTTATGACATTTTCCTTGGACTATATTCTCAGTAATTTCTTTTCTTAATGGCCTTTTGCAAGAAAGAAGAAGAAAACAAAATAAAACCAACTAGAGCTAGAACCTCAACCAATACTAACTGGTGTTGCTGTTTCCATTTGAGCTGGCTTACTCTACGTTGACATCCAGGGCTTGTCTATCATACCTTATTTTGCCTTATTTCCTTTTCATTATATTAGCCAGTTTCTGATTTCTCTGAAAAGCTATGTTTTTCACTCTGTTAAATTTAATAATGTTATGCTTAAAGAAAGGCTGTTGTCACACCATGTTTATAAAGAGGAGAGGAATCCCAAATCACAATGCAAAGGAAGTGAAATTAGTTGTGTCAAGCCATAGTTTGCGTTGGTCCACTCTTCTGCATTCAGAATAAGCAGTGCAGCAATAACAATAGTCAACCATCTCTTCAAAGCAAGTGGTAGAGTCTGCAAATGTCTGTTCTAGTCAGTGGATTGAAAACATATCCGAGTCTCTGCTCTAATCTTGGCTCTGCAGTTCTTTTCTGCAGGCTCATAATCACTGTTAGCTCAGAGATCCACCTAAATCTGGCTGCCTATTATACTCCTGTGATTAAAACCTACAGTTTTCTATAACAAATGCACAGAGAGGTGCAATCAGTAAACACCTTCACTCCAGTTGACTGAATAGCTATTTGCTTTTAGGTTGATGGTTTTTTTTGCCAAAAGCCTAAAGTCAGGTTGATTTCAGAATCCATAATAAGATATTTTCAAGTATCCTTCCCTTCCTCCTTCTACCTCATTCTCTAATGCTTTCTTGTACTTGATGTACTTGAAAACATGTACCTGGGTATTTCATACTGCTTAAGCAGTTATTCTAAAAAACTCCCATTCCAAGCCTAGATAGAGTGATTCTTAATTTCCTCTACCTTCAAATGATTTTCGTATTGACACTTAAAAATATTCCCCTAACAATATATTTACTATTTATTACTTTGAAGCAGTATTTTCTTTGCCCAGGACTTCAAGGTTTAGGTCCAAAATGGAAGCACAGGGTTGGTGACAATAATCACATCCTAGCAATAGCCCTGAGGACAGACAGACACAGGGGGAATTTTCAAGCTGCCTCACCAGCTTTCTCTTCTGTTTGTCTGTACCCCAGTATTTTGAAATTGTTAATGATTTTCATGTGAGAACATTTTATCTAAAGGATTTCATTACAGCAAATCTTTAGTGTCTATGATGAGAATCTTAGATTTTCTTCTAGTTCAGATCCAATTCCTTTATCAAATGTTGTGATACTTTAAAAGGTTATTTTATGAAGTTGCTCCGTTGGCTATATGTTATCAGTCAAATGATGTAAGGAAACACTGCCTATAGGGTCAGAACATTTGTGTCCAGAACTGGAAAAAAAAAAATTAAGAAGTGCTGATATCCCACTGTGCGGCTTATGATCAGGCAATCTTAATAGTTCATTGTTGAACACACTTTCATCTCTTAACAATTTGGACATTATTGTATATGAGAATCCCCCTCTGCTTTCTGTTTTTGGGAAATGTCAGATCATCACTGTGGAAGAAAGTTGAAGATTCTTTGGTCCTGCTAGGAGATTTCTCAAGTCTTTACTTTCTGAAGATTTGTGGTTAATTGACAGTCTTTGAAAATGACATTCTGCAAATTGCAGACTAGAAGCTTGTCTTTAAAAAGTGTAAAGTAGAAACAAAAGCTGAACTCAATGAGCCAACCTTGCCTCCTGTATCTGAGAAAAAAACGAGTGATTGTACCACCAATGTGTCCAGGGATCTGTAAAACTATGATGTGTTGGTAAACAGGAGTCTGACTCATATATTTAGGATTCTTGAACCACAATGCATTTGAGAATCACTGAGCTGCAGTGAGCAAACTGTTGCTATTTCCATATTACCACCTGAAATTTTGTATGACTAATCTGAGAATCTTTGAAAGGTAAGACTTTACAGAAATACCAGTTTAAGGTATTGAAGTGATTCTGAAAATCACTGGGTACTTTTGCAAAAGTACATCTGGGTGTTTAACATTGCTTACACAGTTATTACATTAAACTAAACACCACAAGTATATACAGTATATAAACACAAATTGTTGTGGTTCGATCCCAGCCAGCAACTAGGACCATGTAGCCGCTCACTCACTGCCCACTCTCTCCTTCCCCCAGTAGAGTAGGGACAAAACGAAGGGAAAGGAAAAAAAACCTCATGGGTTGAGATAAAGACAGTGTAATAGAATAGTATTGGAAGAGGAAAATAATAATAATAACAACAATAAAAATAATAATGATTACGATGATGATAAAAGGATATACAAAATAGAGTGATACAACACAAGTTGCTCTCACAACCTGATGATTGGCTGCCCAGCCTGTCCCAAGCAGTGATCATACATTCCTGACCCCTGGCCAACCCCCATTTACATACTGAGCATGACATCTGTGGTACGGAATATTCCTTTGGCCAGTTTTTACTGTCTATGCTCCCTCTCAGCTTCTATGGGAAGCCAAAAAAGTCCTTCACTAATGTAAACATTACTTAGCAACAACTAAAACAATATGTATTATCAACATTCTTCTTATACTAAATCCAAAATACAGCAGTTACTAGAAAGAAAATTAACTCTACCACAGCTGAAACCAGGAGACAAACTCTACATGTGTTAGACTTTTGTTGTAGACAGTCCTGCCCATCTGTTAGCATTGTATATGTTGTCAACTACAGACCAGAGCAAAATTTCATCTAAAACCTGCTTATTTAGTGGCGCTGAATTTCTTTTCTGACTGTGCAGCTGAATAGCCCAGTCGTACAGCAGAGATATTATATGTAGTGCCTTCATTGTATCCCATTAGGTTGAAGATTTATGCTTAATCCAAACCTGAGATGGTTGAATGGATTTTAAAAAGTATAAGTCCACGGTCCCTATCCTTGCCTATTTTTATTCTTTATGTTTTACTTTGTTTTCTGGTAACCATTCTCACTTCTGCACACTGTTTGCACCTCTCCCTGGATGCTGAAGAGTGGGATTCGTTCTCCCAGAACCCACAGGACCTGGAGGCACAATGACAGCCTCCCAGGGTACTGCTGCAAAAATGGAAATGGAAATACTATGCTTCTTCTAAACCAAAAACTTTGTAGAATTAAAACAAAACAAAACAAAAAAAAGAGATAAGGAGTTACAGTAGAGACATCGACAGTTTCCAGAAACAGAGAACTAAAAACCATGTTCAAAGCAGGCTTTTTTGAGGTATATAAGAATATAGATTTGTGAGAAGGGGTGTATCCCTTATCATTTTATGTTATTCACAAAATCTTCCAGATCACAGAACTTAAGATCTGGTCTTCCCTAGCCTGATTTGGTCAAACAAATGAGAGGGTTAACAACAAAGACCATAAAGATGCTGCTGCCGCCCATCTTGCATCATGTTTGTAATCCAAAAGCTTCACAGTAAATGTGTGAAAATATCACCTGTTTCCTGGACCTGTTCCACATTGAATGTAACACTTACGTTCATGTTCCTAAGACAAATTATTATCTAGTGTGGCCTGTGCCTTCCATAGAATCATAGAATGATTTAGGCTGGACNTTTGATGCAGCCCAGCATACAGTTGGCTTTCTGGGCTGTGAGTGCACATTGGTGGCTCATGTTGAGCTTCTCATCCCCCAAAACCCCCAAGTCTCTCTCCTCAGGGCTGCTCTCAATCCATTCTCTGCCCATCCTGTACTTGTGTATGGGATTGCCTCATCCCATGTGCAGGACTTTGCACTTGGCCTTGTTGAACTTCATGATGTTGGCACATGCCCACCTCTCAAGCTTGTCCAGGTCCCTCTGGATGGCATCCCTTCCCTCCAGCGTGTTAACCACCCCACACTGTGATACACATCCACGCATCCAGCTGTGATACTCTTTGCACCAATTCGTCCTTAGCAGAAGCTCCTGTAGCTACTTAATAATGGGCTAGGAGAGAAAATCTCAAACTAGAAAGTAACAAATAATTTCACCTCATTTATTCTATTTTGTGTGCCACTAAACAACTCCTTTCTCCAACAAGCCATTGTGTAGGGGTGAAATTTAATATCTGATATGAGTTCATGCATTGGTAATCTTATGACAGCACAGGAGATTAGGAACAATGAAGAGATTAATTTGATGAGATTTGTTTATATCTTCTCTCTAAAACCTTTTCTGGGAAATTCTAAAGTTTTTTTGGTAATCTATGATTAAATTCTAATATAGCTCCCACTGGGCTCCTACCTCATATTTTGTGTTCACTTAAATAACATGTGTTTTATGTAATAGCTGTATTTCCATTTTTTTTTAACTTAAAATGTTTCTGTTGTGTTATCACTGTAGAGAGAAAACTTATTTTGATAACATTAAGGCTACCTTTACCTGCATATACTGCTTTATAATTTGACTTTCTGAATTTTTTACTGTGTTATGAAGAAATTGAGAATGCTGTGACACTGAGTCCCAATGACATTCCTGTATCATCATTGCAAACTGTAAAGAAGAGTTCGGCAGCACTGTGTCCTTCAGTGGTACTGAACTACAGTACTCACAGATGGATGATACTTTGAGACTCTGTATCCACTGCATACACTTCCCTTGGTGTGTCAAGACCTTAGGTCTTCAAAAGGATCCCATACACCAGCCAAGGCATCTCTCTGCCTGTAATGTGTCCATATAGCTGTATTTCCACGAGCACTAGAGTGGCTGAGGTGTCCTGCATGTGAACTGCATCTAATCTTTGGGAATGCAACTGTGGAAATGTTTCCATGTGAGTTAACTGCTCTGGAATCTCTCTACTTTTGGATCACCTGATAAAATCTTGCTCTTTGCTCAACTGTATGCAAAGGTTTGTAGTTATCCATATCTTCTAGGAAAAACAAAACAAAACAAAACAATACAACAAAAGAAACAGGATAAGATGAGAAAAAAGGGCAATCAAATAAAAGAGGAGAAAATTAACTGATTTTTTTTCTGATGAATTATGTCTCAGGAAGATATTTTGGTAATCAATGAAAAAAAGAATTTTGTAAAATTCCATTGCCCCTGTAGTAGGTCTAATTTACCTAGAAAATGCTTAATGATGACAGCTGCAATATACCTTAAGACAACCGATTAGATACCTATTTCTGTAGGATATCTTGAAAAACCATATTCAGTAACAAATAATTCTAAAATATGCATCTGGCAGTACATTAAATTTGATTTTTGCACTCATTTCTTTGATGTGAAATAAGAGAAAACAAATAAACAAAAAACCTAAAAAAACCCCCACAGTTTGTTTTTTATTACTGCTATCAATGGGAAAAAGCGATGGTCAGTAACACTAAATGAATGTTCTAAGTCCAGTGAAATGGGGAACAGGATGTGACATTAATTACATTAATGAATTTTAAAAGAATTAGTTGGTTCATACATCAATTTGCAGAATGCCATAGCAAAAGAGGCCAAAACCACTTGCCTGAAGGGGTGCATAAACCTTCAACGGAGACTGCCACTGTGCCTACGAGAGAAAAAGAAAGTAAGGGGGAGGACGGGCATGGGGAGTAAGAGTGGTGTAATAGATGTTAAATGAAGTGTGACTTTCATGTGGTTGTGGCCTCTGGTCCTTTAGTGTTTGAGCGCAATACGTTTTTCCCGATGACAAATGTTAGGAAGTTGTTTATTGCCCAGGGTGTTTTAGGTGCCAGAAGGCTTGCAAATGAAAGATGGCAAAGAAAACACCAGAGCGAACATGAAACTATTAAAGGAATGTCAGTCCACGCACACAATTACAGAAATAAAACCAAAATTATGTTAATATCTTCCTCATTATTTTCCCTGGAAATAGACCTTTACTCATCTGTCCCTTCTTCTATATGCTTTAATTAAATGTGTTTAAATAAATAAAAAAGCCCTAAGCATATGGTGTGACTAATGATACTACTCCAATGCCATTTCTTCAATAGCAATCATAACTGAATTGCTAGTACATTTTCAATGAGGCCATAGTTCTCATTCACCAGCTCTTGTGAAAAAGGGCTGCACTGATTCACCATATTGGTTAAATGACTACTACAGCATTTTGTAGGTAATAACAGTGTGTATGTGTGTGTGAGGGGGGTGTGAATACCCTTTTTTAATTAAAAAAAAGGAAGGATACAAGTGTTTTGGAAAACAATCTTGCGTGTCACATTTTCTAATATATAAATTAATATAAATAAATATATAAAATGAAATGGATAAGGAAGTTTTCATGTATATCAAGGTCAACATTAATGTAGATATTTTTAAGTTATTTTCTCTATCTCTGCTAAAATGTGTCTTCCTTGGGTTATGATACTATAAAATAAGATTATCTAGTTCTGAGAAAAAAATTTTGTGGAGCAGTCTGCCCATTGGGACAAAATGGACCCAGTCTTATCTTATTGTACCCAGGCTCCTAATTCTGAAAATAAAAAATAAAATTCATTAGTTATATGTAATATTTAAGACATTATAGTTATGACATACACTAGGTTCTGTAAAATATCCACTTCTTGCACCCAGATTCTCCATAATGCTCAAGGCTGAAAGCTTTTGTATAAAAGTATAATAAATGATATCTTATATTTGTATTATTAAAAAAAAAAAAAAAAGAAAGGAGCCATTTGAACTACTGGTGAACTACTTGCTGTAACTCTAACAACTTTACCAGGAGTCTATTAGCACTTGCATTGTCCGCAAAAGGCTATGTTACCGGCTGTGCTATGACTTTATTATAGGTTCTCATTTACTTTAATGCAGAGTCAGAATGCAGCTGGTTTATTTCCGTATTTAGCAGTTTAACTGTTAACTGTCATGGCTCTCACTTATGCTATCTAAGTATATAACAGTGAGTGCATTCAATAATACTCTAAGAAATCCCTATTAGCATGCATTAGGATCATTAACATAGCACAACAAGTTTAACTAATAGAGTTGAAAACAACTAATAAATCTACATGTTTTTATTGCAATTAAAATCTGCATACATACTATAACATTCATTAAAAATTAAGCAGATAGATAAAATCGGAGATAATCATGCATGCCGCTTATTACCAAGAATATGATGCATTGTTAATTCATAGGAACTGAAAGCCTAATTACTTCTATCACTGTAATTGATGGGTTTTGTATGTACTGCTTCATCATATAAATTAATGTGAAACAAGATTTCCTCTAATTTATTGGCACTTCTGAAATAAAAGAATACTAGTTAAATATGCAGAAATCTGCATATGTATGCTATTGGAAATTTCAGTATTGATTTTTACAATCTCAAAAGCTTTTTTTCAGCATAGGTATTTAAATATATGGTAATTAGTCCACTACCTAATTACCTAATATGTTATTGGCCATGTAGTAAAATTAATTTTTCATTGGTAAATATGTTCACTGACCATAGGTTCTGTGTTTGAGATATGGAGTAGCTCATGGTACTAAATCATCCTTTAGTAGCCTAAATACTTTATAAAACACATAGCCAAGGATACATTAATATTTAAATATTAATTTCCCTGCATCTATGATGTTATTGAAATTTCTTTCTTTACTACCTGTCAAGTACACTGAAGGTAGGAATAGTACCTTCCATGCCGATTGTGGTCATTTTCTCAGATTCCTGTAAATTGAGCAGCATTGGCCAAGTTAATCTGATGGGAGCATGACTGGTAAAATTCTGCTTTCTTGATACTGTGGACGTGGAATACAATTCAGATTAGCTTGCTGGAGTGAGTGGGCTCTAAAATCATATCATTTTATTTTAATCTCAGATCACTGCTATGAATTTTTTTAATGTATTTTTTATTCATTGAGCCAAATATTTGCTCTGTTCTTTGAGGTTCTGTTGCTGGAACAAGTTAACCACTTGCTAGAGACACCACTGTCCTTCCTGGTAATTGCATGGTGTAAAGGGTCTTGGCACTGTGCTGCCTAACGAGAACTGCGTGGGCATTTTGTTTTCTGTTGTAATAAAAACTTTAAATAAATGGTGCTCTTTAAGCTTTTGGGCAAGACTCTGATTAGGCTTCTCCACTGAATAAGTTGGGAAGTGTCTCTCTTGTCCTTTCTCCTGTTCTCTCTGGCCTCCAAAATGATCATTCAGAAAATTAGTATCTATGTATTCAGGTTTTAGAGTACTTTTGGAGGTTCTATGCTTTACAGCTAGCAAAACTGACGGTTGGAAATAAAACACCTTGTTGAGGTGAAAAATGAATCAAGTTAATTTTGTACATGCAGAGTTGGAGGGCAAAATGATTTCCCACATTCATCTAGGCCAGATGTCTTTGTGCTAGGACATGCAGGGTGGACTGACTTAAGGCATGTCGTTTAGGATTGGTTTTGTTGTTGTAATGGATATTTTTCAGACATATAAAGACGTGCTTTTGATGGCATGGAGTTGTTTTCCTTGATCTTCTAGTTGCACTATCTAATCTGCTTTCCATCTTCACTTATTATTCCTGTAGTCCAGGAAACATATAAATGGCAGTCACTTTTATATTTACATCCATTCTTCAGAAACGAAGTATCTAACTACAATGTACTTAATTGCTTAATAACTACTAAAGGCGGGTCATCTAGTTTTAAACAAATAAAGGACCCTGATGATCAATGGAGGTTTTGCAAAGGCGTGTCCCACACATTTTGCAGCTGGTTGATGAGTCGCTGTAGTTGTATATTACAGGACAATGGTGCAGGATGTTTGATGCCATGGTGCCATTTTCTTGAATTGTTTTAGAGCAATGGAATCAGTTTAGAGTAGTGTTTACAGGAAAATGATTGACTCTTTCTATACCTTGAGTCACTTTTCTTCTCCCAGAGCTGCAGAAGAGAAAGAGCTGGGGGCAGTAGCTCATTCTCAGATGCTGTGAGAGAAAAACTGAGTATTAATGATGAAAAAAAAAAAGATGTCCATAGGTTCAGGGAAGAAATAAAAGTCTTCCAGCTACTCTTAAAGATGCTAACTTGCTGGTAGATCCTACAGCTATTGTTAGATACCAAAACAGTAACAACATTGTGTTGATAAATATGCATTTTAGCATAGAAAGTGAAACACTTTCCTGTAGCCAAAACAAAAGCAAAACTTCTATGCTACTATGACTGAAAAATCTGAAAAAAATGGTTGCTCTGAAGAGGAGGTGGTATTTGCAATCATTTCTGTTCTTTGCTTCCTTCGTTACAACCCTGGAACATTAGTCTTTCTTGCCCTACGTTCCAGCCTGTCTGGATTCAGAAGTTAAAAATCACACCATGAAGCCCTATTTCACCAGCACCTCTGTCTCCCCATTATAGTAATATATCTAGCTAATGGTTATTTTTAAAAGGGCAATGTATTATTACTATACGGCAAACTGCTGGGTCTTCTCTTTTGCTGTCAAAGCCTTTCTCAAGCCCTCTGAGTTCCCCTGTGATAAGAGTTATTTAAACTTCATAGCCTCTTATTTAATACAGCAGAGTGCCAAACATTTCTTCCTGTTTTCATGGCTCTCCGCTAACAGTTTCTTCTCTCAGAGCTCTGCTTGGGACTTAATTGATGAGATCCATAAATCCATATGTAGTTGTGTGACAAAGGTTTTGGTCTTTAGGCCTATGAGTCTTCAAAGTATTACCTGAATAAAAGTAATTTATTTACATTTACTTAGAATGTTACTCTTCCTTGACAAGGATACTAAGCAGACTAAATGACTGTGGTTTTATGCACAAAACCAGTGATCGTATGCCAATTTCTGTCCATTTATTGAAAGTCAGTACCTTTAAAGTTGAGACTGAAGAGTACAAGGTTCTTGAGTGTTCTCTACCTTTTCTTACCGTGTCCCCATTATTCCACATGATATATTTCTCTTCTTTATGGTCATTCTAGAATATGAATCTACACAACTGATGTTTCTTTCTGAAAATATGTTTTAAAAAATAATAGTAGGCTTCAAGCTGTAACTTAGAGGATTTTATTTTCTCTTGTCATTGATAATTGCATATGTGTGGACCAGTATCAGGTCTAGCCATGGCTGTAGATGTATAAAAAGGTATAATTTAAAGGGAATCATATGATTAGGAAACATTTAACTGAGGATATAATCTCAGAAGTATTTATAGGGCAGAAGTCATTTACATGTTGGCATATTTTCATATACATCGTTCTAACAGTAAATATTTTAACACTCTACCACACAGTGATCATGATAAAGGATGCCACTGTTGATCAAAATGAGACCTAAAGAGCAATGAAGGAGGAGCAGAATCAAAAATAGATTTTTCACCTTGAAGGAATGATAGAACAAGCTTGAGATTTTATTAAGAAGCAGTACATGCACTTCACTGATTACCAGAAACGGCGTGGCTCTATCATATGCAAATGCAGGAGATTTTGCTTGATAAGGGTTTGCCACGTGACCTGATTAGGATGCAGGAAAACCAAGCAGCAACGCAGGAGTCATCAGTGCGAATTGCAGCTGGAATGAAAAATCAGGCTGGCACTGGAGAGGGCATAATACAAGGTTGTTCATCTCTACCATGTGGCTTCACACTCTGGGTTGGCCATAGAGCAGTGCAAAATTGTGGCAAATACTATGCATAAAGCTAGTCATGAGACAAGTTTCACACTGATGGCAAATTTTACAGCTTATTACTGTTTCAGTTCTCAGTGGCATTGATATTTGCCATCTGTTAGCTAAGAGCTGATAAAAATAGGGTTCAATATATGGACCAATTATCCAGCAGAGCAAGGTAAAACTGTACTTTGAGAGTAAAGAGTTTTTAATGGAAAATATTCTAGAACTGAGATCTTTACTGAGATGAAGTTTGGACTCAACGAACTTAAAGGTCCCTTCCAACCTAGACGATTCTATGATTCTGTGAAGTATTTATATTGATTTGCATATCAGACCTTGTCTTAAATTTCACTTCCATACTTTGTAACACCTAAAAATCAGAAAGTCCACTCTAACCTTAATCCAACTGGGAAAAGCTGTGAGGCTGAAGACAAACATTTTAAGCATTACCAAGCAATGGTAATGTTGACTTACTGATTAAAAAAAAAAAAAAGGAAAATATTCACAGTATGGGTCTGACCTGAAACATCAGTGTTGATGCACTTTGGTTGAAAGAACATAAAGTAAGAATTCAGCAAAGGGATTCCAGAAGAAAGATGTTGCATGTGGAATAGTGATACGTAATTTGCAAATAAGAACCTCAAATAAGTTAAAATGTTTTTATGTTCAACAAAAAAAGCAGAAATGAGAAAAGAATTTGCCCCATTAGGTAATATTTACGAGTTAGAAGGTTATGAAAAAGGTTAGAGCATTGATTCAAATCAGGTCTTGGAGACAGAATTTATAATGTGTCATGTCTTAATTCCTTTTTCTTTAAAGTGTTTTCCCTTCCTAGTCTGCAATGGCTGATGTAAAATGCAAACAAGGACCACTTATAAGGGGACAAACCTCCTGAACGCCTGCCAGTGTGCATACACAACAGGCATGCCCATTTTCAGGTGGTCATCATTTGGTTTTTGCACAGATGTAACCTGACAATCAAAAAGCCACCTCAAAAAACCATGCTAGCATTTAATTCTGGCCCCTTTGCCTGGAGTGGTCACACGGACATTGAAAGCGACGTACTTGCCTGAGTGCAGGTGACCGAATGACTATGAATAGTGCTATTTTTCAAAAAAAGAAGGGAAAAAAAAGTGCAGACAATAAAAAGTCCATGATAAATATAACTCCAGGGAAACAGCACTAATATGGTCACTGAGAAGTACCAAGCTCTATGAATTTCACTCTCACAGTTCTTGATTTTCAAAGAAAATACAGTTCACTGAATGTTGGTAACATTTTGTCTTTTTCATCTGATAGCTACCGCTTCATTCCACTAAAAAAAAAAACCAACAGCATTTCAGGAAATATTGATCTTGTTTCACATTGTTATGAGATTTACCCTCGTTTAAAGTCAGAAGAATCTGTTAATAGCCCCTAACCATCCTGTTATTTTTCATCACAGATTAACACAGAGTTTGAATTTAAAGGAAATGTTTCTGCAACAACTCAGCAGGAAGCCATAACAACCTACCTTAGAGTTCCAGGCTTACAGAGAGTAAAGCACTGAGTAGAGTCTGTTCATGTGTAAAATGCGTTTTTTGGGAATTAATTGGAAAGTACCTTCAATGTCCAATAATGAAAAAATTGCAACTTACCAGCTCCTTTCATACTTTGAAGCCACAGTAAATGCTGGCTTCTTGTTCTCTTTCCAAGGAAAAGCACTCTTGTATTTTGCCCTTAAAACCAGTGGAGCAGAGGTTCTTTACCATTTTTTTGAAATTGTGACCCACACAAACTATTGCTTTGTGATATTGTATGAATTCTACTGATGTTAAGCATGATATCATGCTTCATCAATGGGAATTACATATAGTTACAACAGTGCAACCGAGACCAGACTATAGCCCTGACAGCACATTTGAATACAGCAAAACAAAAACATGAAACAAATCTACACCTGAAGAGCCTTGGAAATGTTTCTGGGGTTCCTTTAATATGTGTCAGCCTTTTCAGTATTAATGATGAGCGTAGAAAACCAGGAGAGATTATTTTCTTTGTGCCGCATACTTTTCTCCCTTTAATCTTGCATTAATGTTAATGCTTGTAATACTGACCAAATTAGACATAGAGTCAATCTGTATTTTTCTTCAGAATATTCTGTAATTATGGTATGTTTTTCAGTGTCAATAAATGAAACTGACATATCAAAGTAATATTTTTGCATCTAATAATGGTGCTTACAACGTAAAAGAAAAAAGACACGCCCCTTCCAACAGTGTTACAAATGGACACCAAATTTATTTATTTTTTTTTATTTGAGTCAGCCAAATAGACTGACAATCAAAAATGTTGCTCCCAGAAATTCTTGCTAAAATCAAGGAGACTTGTTATATCTACGCTGAACACGTCTATAACCTTTGCAAACCTGGGGTTAAGGCACAAGGGATCATCTCACTGTTTTGGTCAACTCGCATTCTAATATTGGGAAGCTAATTCATAATCTGCACCCTCAAAGAGCTACAGACAGGCAAGTTTGATAGCAGACTGCATTAGAAATATCTTCCATGCATATATTAAGTGGGATCTAATTTTTAACTTTCTTATATTATATTCCTGAATGTTACAGTGGCAAAAATGGCAGCCTTTCCTTATTTTGAACAACCCAATCTTTTAAAGTGGTATCCATCTGCTAAATAAAATATGCAAACAAATGAACATTATTTTTCACTTAATGTTAAATTGATCTAGTTTTAGGTTTTGTTCTTCAACACTTGGACGCTTGTAAGTACTTAGCCTGTTCATATTAAAAGAGTGGGAAATAAAACACAAAGGGTTTTTTTCTGTTGTGCTGGTTTCTGCCTTACCAAGCAGTCTGCCTTTTGCATGAAAATGGCTACAGTTTCCTTAGCAATATTCTTAGGAAAGCTCTTTCCCTCAAGAAAGGAGAGCATTTAAATACATTTTAAGCCAACTCACATTTTGCTGATTGGAAATTTATCCATGATAAATGAAGGGGAGTATTTGGCCTACAGGGGAGGAGACAAAAGGGACCGTGTAGGCTGAATGACTCTTTCATGGGGTTTGTTTCTTTCTAGAAATATTTTGTTTGTATATTACTATGCTTTCCAAAGTCTTCCAGTACTGCACAGGGGAAGGACCCACGGCTACGCTGTCAGGTCTTTCTCAGGGAAGCAGAAGTCTCTCCTTCCATCCTACCTGGGCAAATGCAGAGAGAGGCCCATGGTGGGCTGTTCCCACTCTCACGTCTGTCTTGGTAGGGGCTTATGTGAAGGTGCCTGGTTGAGAAAAGACGAAGAGCCTACTTCTTCCCACTGAGCCCAAATGGACACAGTGGAGAAAATGTGGCTCAATCCATATAGGTTCTGGTCTGTTCAAAGGGAAGAATATCAGTGCTGAAGTTTAAAGCAGATTATAAAGTAACAATCTGCTTCAAAATAAGAGGAAGGGACTAGGCGGCTGATTTCTCACACTTCCTTCCCATGTGGCCTTTAGTGGGCAAAACCTATTTTAATTTTAGGTATGACGTGTAACCTTAATACAGAATCTGAGCTCTGCAAAGTATTTCTGGCAAGTACTGCACGGTATCAGTTTCACAGATGCACATGCTTTGTTGCACTGTTCGCAAAATAGATATGGATTTTTCATAGAATAATCTGTTTAACTCTTTAACTTCATTAGCTATGGATAATTAAACTATGGATTATTGGTGTACGCATTTTAAATGCTTACTGTCTCTTGCTGTTTACAGATCGGACACCGATGTGTGGTGGATGCTGCACTAATGAGACTATGGAAAAAGTATAGCTTGTACTTTGCTTTTCTCTTAAAATTTGTCACAGTCATATTGAACTTTAGACAAGGAATTAATTTCTAAAATTCATGCATTAAACATGACTCACGATGCTGTTCCCTCTTAAAACCCAAACACATGATCTCTTCTTTCCTCAAATCACACATTAACTATACCTAAATATTAGTAACAAAGAGTATGGCATAGAACTAATTCTGTGCAATAACAAAAAGATAGGTCCACTTTTTATTATCTGTCATTTATGCAGAAAGCAAAATCCATCTGGCAGTAAAATGAAATCCCAGAATATAAAAATAAATAAAATATATTTAACCGTCCAGTCATTCAGCAGTGGATTGCATTGACTTTGAACTGGGCCTGATAAGGAAAAATGTGACATACTGAAATAGTAGAAATTGTAATTATTATTACCATGATAGATAATAATCTATTTCCAGGTCTTGTAGACAGTGGACCATATTTGAAGTTTTTTTTGAGTGTAGATAATTGTACCATTCATACAGTAATATAATTTTTCTTGTAGTATTTTAATACAGGTTTAGTCCATGACAGAATGTAGGAAATTTTGAATATCAAAATATTGGTTAGGGGAAAAAAAAAAAATTAGACTCAGGAAAGATGAAATCAAGGTGTTTGGGTTTTTTTTAAGACTTGGCCAATTGTTGTTTTGTTGTTTATTAGTTTAGACTGGGCCAATTGTTATTGTTTTGCCTTTGGACAGTTAACTGTAGGAGTTCTGTATCTTTTGAATTACAATTACATGATTATAATAATTGGAAGCATATACTTTGCATGGGGAATATAAATACTTGGAAAAAGAAGCAAACAAAAAAATTCCAGGAGATGCAGATGAGAAGAGTTCTCTAAATGGCCTATGATGGATTTTTTGCCCTTTCTTCTAACATTGTAGGAAAAATAAATAAATAAGGTGTACAGAGAACAATTAAAGTGTAATTATCAGCTGGATCATATTTCAGGAAGTGTACGAATGTGTTTCCTAATTTTTGGTTGGATCTTTTTTCTACCACTTAAGCCAAAATGAGTGTTCCCATTTTCTTCAGGTGAAACTAGATCAAGCCAGGAATTTTAGGTTTATTGAACACTTCTAGAAAAAAGCATTGGGGATGAGACATCAGGTGCCATCTGTGCTATTCAGCACATTTAAAGATTCAGGGACCAGAACAATTTTAATCTATGTAGTTAGTATAAACACTATGGGAGGCCTGAAATCAAGTACTTCAGAGACTGGAAATGCCAAAACAAAAGCTGCAACCTTAAAATTTCCCCATTTTTCTACCTGCTTTGTGGGTTTACATAGTGCTGGTCTCCCTATTTACGTAATTACTTACAATTTCCCCCAACAAGACACCTGATGTGATCAGTATTTTATATGACTAAGATATAACAAAACACATTTTAGACTTATAATTGAGAGATCTGAGGTTGTACCAGGAACTTGGAACTCGGAGATCCTCATCAACTTTCATTTTATATGAAAAGATTGATTTCTTTATCTCAAACCCCTAATTTTGAAAGCACATTACATGTTAATAACTGCCTTATTGTTAATAAAACTTTTCTCAAATTCAGATGTAAGTATGAACAGAAGTGTATTAGAGTTAAAAATATGATTATTTTCAGTAGAGTTTACAAGCTTGTAGCCTGTCAATCTGGTGTTGCAGAATTTTCTTTGATGGATTGGATTTTTTTTACAATATTTCCATTTAATATTACTATATACATAGTTGCAATATTTAAATATTTATAATATATTCTTGTGATAATATTAATATTTTTATTTTCCACAGAGACCGATAGATAGATGGGTGCATCCAAGATAGAAAGCATAGGAGTTTTTGGTGTCAAACAAAAAAGTTAAGAATTAAGTCCTTGAAGTAGTAGAGAAATAAAATCACACACACACCCCCACACACCCCCCAAAAAAACAGCTGTCATTTCCAAATGTACATTTTCATTTAAAGGAAAAAAAGAAGAAGAAAATGTATTTATAACAAATTCATTCAGTTCCTTATTATTTTTCTCCTATGGAAATAGTTTGGCAAAAAATGTTCATTAAAAAGGGATTGTTTTGGTGTGAATGTTTCAGTTTTTCAGACAGCTTTATGAATTGTTTTTTGAAATTAGAACAACAGTTTAGCACAATCTCTAAGTAAATAACATTTTCTTGCTTGAAAATGGTTGTTGAATGGCAAGCCAAGTATGGCGAGCTGCTGATTGGTGAATGGGAGCCTGACCTCTGTGACTAGAATCTCTTTCAACAATTTTCTTGGGGAATAGTTTCTCCTGTTTTGTTGTTAAAAACATTTATAAATGGTTGTCTTGAAAAAAATGCGCTTATTTGTTTTGGCATTAGTTGTGATTGACAAAAATCAGCTGAAAGCAGAAATGTGTTTTGATCCAAGCACACCTTGGCAAAGACCTTCCGTTTGTTTTCAAAATTTGAAATAAGTAAATCAGTATGAATTTTCATAGTATAACATTAAGAAAAAAAGCACACAATAAGAGTCAGGTTACTGACTATGTTAGCTAAAGCAGTAGTGTGAGGTTTCTGTACCAGTCATATGATAGAAACACTCACATTGAGGTGATTCTGTATTGTAAGAGAAGGTCTATTTGTTGGTCAGTGCACGTAACCAATAACAACAAATGTTTATGTTATTTTTATTGAATGTTTTATGATAGTAACATGAAAATATCCGAACAGCTTGTGAATCAATTAAAGATAGGAACAGCTTTGTCATGGTACTCTATTGTAGCATTGTTAAATAGCATAGAGATTTATTCTATTTGTATCTTCATTTGACAATCCATTTCTGATCTTATTTAAGATTCACGATTTTTTTTCTTTTTTAATCCATTTTCCCTAAGTACAGCTCTCTAAGAGAGAAAATTGGAGTCTGCCAAACTTCAGATGAAAAGTTCATTGGATTATTCTTATTTGGAATACCTTCTCACAATAAAAGGTAATTCTTAGAAGGTAACAGATCAATTCTTGAACTTTACCAAGATAACTTAGAACATTATCTGACCCTAAATCTATAATAAATTATTTTCCCTTCTCCTCTCTCTCAGGTTTCATAATACTTTATAGTTACATTAAGCTTGTGCCTGCAAGATCTACTTGAAAAGGCACATCACGTATGGAAATACGCACATTTGAAGAGGTTTATAGAGAAATTCATTCTGCAGATTCTTCGTAACTGGTACAACAAAATACAAGTTCTAGACTGTTAACTGTAGCATAGGCTACATAAATTTTTATTATGAAATTAGTTTGATATAGAACCACAGAATGGTTAGACTTGGAAGGGACCTTAAAGATTAGCTGGTTCCAATCCCCCTGCCATGGGCAGGGACACCTTCCACTAGACCAGATTGCTCAAAGCCCCATCCAGCCTGGCCTTGAACATTTCCAGGGATGGGGCATCCACAACTTCTCTGGGCAACATGTTCCAGTGCCTTACCACACTCACAGTAAAGAATTTCTCCCTAATATCTAATCTGAATCTACCTTCTTTTAGTTTAAAACTGTTATCCTTTGTCCTATCGCTACATTCCCTGATAAAGACCCTCCCCATCTTTCGTGTAGACCCCCTTTCAGATACTGGAAGGCTGCTATAAGGTTNATCAAGCTGTTGACCACAACCCTTTGAGTGCGACCATCCAGCCAATTCCTTATTCACCAAGTGGTCCATTGGTCAAATCCACGTCTCACCAATTTAGAGACAAGGATGTTGTATGGGACAGTGTGTTTTGCACAAGTCCAGGTAGATGTCAGTTGCTCTTCCCCTGTCTACCAATTCTGTAACCCTGTCGTAGAAGGCCACCAAATTTGTCAGACACAATTTGCTCTCAGTAAAGCCATATTAGTTGTCACCAATCACCTCCTTATTTCCCATGTGCCTTAGCAGAGTTTCCAGGATGATCTGCTCCATGATCTTGCTGGGCACAGAGGTGAGACTGACCAGCCTGTACCTCCCTGGGTTTTCCTTTTTTCCCCTTTTAAAAATGGGGGTGATGTTTTCCAGTCAGTGGGAACTTCACCAGACTGCCACAACTTCTCAAATGTGATGGATAGCAGCTTAGCAACTACATCTGCCAGTTACCTCTGGACCCACGGATGTATCTCATCAGGTCCCATGGACTTGTACACCTTCAGGTTCCTCCACTGGTCTTGAATCTTCTGGTCTTCTACAGTGGGCAATACCTCATTCTCCCAGTCCCCTGCCTTTGCCTTCTGCAACTTGGGCAGTGTGGTTAGAGCCCTCAGTGGTAAAGACTGACGCAAAAAACTCATTGAATACCTCAGCCTTGTCCATGCCGTGGGTCTCCTGTTTCCTTCCTGAGTGGGCCCACATTTTCCCTAGTCTTCCTTGTGTCACTGACATACCTATAGAAGCTTTACTATGTATAGTAATCTTTAACAGTGTGGAATTTTTAGAACAAAGAGATAAGGAAGGAATAAAAATAATAAATTGGATACAGGGATTTCATCAAATGATCACAATTGCATTATACAAAATAAAACCATCCCATCTTATTTTGTTTACTTGGAAGATTAAGGAGGGTAAAGTCACTTGGAAAGATATTTTAAAATTGCACTTAGAAATAGCTTGCTACTCATAAAATTAAGATTTCAACATTTACTACAGAAATAGAGCCAGTTCTGGTGAACTATGAAGAATGCAGTATTTGTTGAATCCATAGATCAGGCAGCCAGAGCTGGAAGGTCAACTGCAAAAAAAATCCATACAAAGATTACAGTGAAGCCAAGGTGTAAAGTCATTGTCCATTGATTGACCTTCAGCCTGTTCCTCAGAATCAGCCAGTGGAATAACTCATTTGATCAACTGCTAGAATTCATGTGGTAATTAAAATAGCCTCTCTGCTCCCTTTCTGAGAAGACATGACATTTGAGAAGACATCTTGACAAAAAGTATTAGGATGTCTAAGACAAGGTGTTTTCATTAGTGAGACCTTGTGCTATTGAGAAGCAAGACCTGCTAAGATCCAGACCAAATTTATTCACAGTTTAGGTCCCAATCAGCATCTGTGATTTGAATAACATTATTATAGGACATAACAACTTTTGATGACCCTCCATGACTGCATGATTCCAAATACCTAGAGATCCCTGATATGAAGCAGGACTATAATACATGGACTCTTTCTTTCTGACTTTGTAATCACATAGAGATTGATTCTGGTTTTGCCCAGTTTCCTAAGTGAACTACTTCTTTCATAATGTTCTAAGTCATCTGGATAAAGTTCAAGAACTGATCCAGTTAGCCTCTAAGAATTACCTTTTATTGTGAGAAGGTATTCCAAATAAGAATAATCCAATGAACTTTTCATCTGTGGTTTGGCAGACTCCAATTCTTACAGGATATTCTCCAAATTTTGTAGTATCCTAACTAATAAGAAGGCAAAGTCAATTTTGCAGATGGCTAGGATAGAACAAGCTTCCAACAGGGATATAAACATTTTGGGAGTGGCTGTAGAATTTCAAGCTTTTGAGTAATATGCACAGAATTTGTAGGTAACTATAATCTAGGGAGACCATTCTGTCTGTTAATATTGAAAAATACTGCATTTAATATTATATGAGTCAAAATTATTTATGTTGGATGTATCTTTAGAGAACTTTTGTTAATATTAACATATACACAGATTCACCCAACATGTATTTTCGATTAACAAAATAAAAAGACTTAAAATCACTGAAGAGTTTCTTTTTTATACAAGCTTTTTCTCTTTCCTTTTGTTTGCTGAAGTACAATAATAATAATAATTGTGCATTCCTTTTCGCAAACTAATAGAAATCAAAGACCCATCATATCCCTGTTCAGGTCTCAGAGTAGCACTTTGGCTACAGTTTGTAAACTAACTTTAATATTTATATAACATTTTTGTAGCTTGTATATTTAATATCTAAACCATAATGGTATACAACCATAACTTTTTCTTCCCATTATAAAGCCATTGTGAAAGCAAATTGAATTTTTTTTAAGTTTTTCTTGCAATGAACTACGCAGTTTTTATTTTGTTAGCAAGCTGTCCACTACTCAGCTCAGACAGAGCATAATGCTGTAATAATTTAAAACTACATTCTACAGCTTATTCGCAGCGGGTTGTTTTGATATGTCACATTAAGATTTAATTTATGTGCATGGCATACGGAAGTATGTATAGGTATATAGGCTTGCTTTCCTCAGTTCATGGCTGGAAAAAAAAGATAACAAAAATATGGGTGGAAGTAGGAAAAAAGCAATATTCACATGTGCTGGATTTTTATTTTTATCTACCTTTGCACCCAAAATTCAGTAATATAGTAATATCGAATTCTTTATACAAGCCTACTGAAACGTCCCCCTCCTCTCTTTATTGTTTATAGGTATGTGCATATGTATACAGGAAAAATAATATAATCACACAAAAACATGAACAAATTTCCCAAACTTTCAGCTTTCTTTTAAGAACCAAGGGAAGTATTCATTTATTATAACAGTTGCTTTTTCTGCATTTCTTTTGTTTAAGTATCTTTTGCCGCACTTTTATTTTTCCTTTAGTTGGATACTTCAGCCTTCTAGGTTCTGTTTCCACAGCCTCTTCATCCAATTAGTAAATGTCTTGCCTACTCTGTAAAAGCAGTAGGACAAAAAGAGAAAGGACAACCTTCTTTCTGTCATAGCTTAGAGGGAATATAACAGTTTTATTCCCATCTATTTTTTCCCAGCTCTGTACGAAGACACTCTGGCCCCAATTTACTACAGTGTGTAGGCTTTTATGCCTGTTCAGCAGAACATTTGGAAATTAACTACAAGTTAGAGGCCTTTGTGTTTTGTATCCGGTTGAGTGTAGGCAGCAGAAAGGTAAACAGTACCTGTTTGTATAGCGCTTCTCATATTTGCATAATAGTAATATAAATAATGACAGTAACACCAAAACCTGTTGGTTTATGAAATAAAATTAAGTATTCTAAAAATACAGTATGACAAGACATAACCTACCATCTGCAGAATTTTTCAGTCTAGCTGCTTATGTCTAAACACTACATGGCTGTGTTGTGTTGACATCCGTGGTTTGAAAATAGCTTTATTGTAGATTATGACTTTCAGAGATATGATGACAATCGATTGATTTCATCCTGCTTGATCAATACTGGTTGTAGTGCTCTGGAATAAATAATTCATGCAAACAGTACCATCAGAAGGAACTAATACTATAATTTTTTTAACTGCAGGAATTATTTCTTTTACAAGTTGCCTAAAAGTATGTATTTGTACACAAATGTTTACACATCACAAGGCACAGTGAGAAAAATCTTTCTGCATAAGGAGAGCTACTACCAAAATGAATGAAATTCAGTCTTGACATTTCTGACAGTCAGTGCAGGATCCAATTCTTTCATGACGTTTTTATCCCATAAAGACCTGCCATCTTTGTTCTTCTAAGACTGACAACAAAAATGATCCCCTTTGAGAAAATGGCTTGAATATGTGAAGTCCCTATTTAGATATCCCATGCATCTCTGAGGCATTTGAAATGCTTGATTTCTTGTCATAGACATTTTAAAGCTAACAAACCCTTCACTGCAGTATGTTGTCTCTGTCAACAGCACCACGGCGAGGAAATATTAAGCTTTTTAAATTATATTATAAGGTTTAATTGTGTAGTTAGCATGTAGAATCTATGGTGATGGGTGAAACAGAGAGGGGCATAGATATTCAGTGTAATTTTACTGTTGATATCCATGCTACGATATACTACTCCTACAGAATTTCAGTAAAATCATTTGACAATAAGCAAGGCTAATGAATGTCCTAGAATGCATGTAGCTAAAATTAATATTGTGTCAGGTACTTCCTAGGATTTGGATTATTCATAACTTTCTAAGAGACAATAGCTTTCTAAAAAACCTTTTGTTCTCAAGGTCATTCCAAACTTGGTTTTATCATAAAATTTTTTTAATATGAGCTAAAATTCAGCTAATGAATTTTAAGCTAAGAGTTAGATGAAGAAATTGCATAATTGTCTTTGGTTCAAATGCCAACTCTTTCCAACACAACATGGTACTTGATCTGATTTGGCACTTTTCTGGAAATCTTTTATTTTCTTGCTTCATAAAAATTTGTGAATGCTTCAAGTTGGTATAACTGGAGAAGGTCAGTCCAATATTCTAGGAAGGAGTAATCACATTTTTAGTTGCTTCTCAATGGTCCTTCCACAATTCCTGTGGTTTTCACCATTTATTGTGACTTTTTAAAATAATAATTTACATTAAATTTAATTTTACATCGAATTTAAATTCTATATGTACTCTTCTCACTCCTTTATCAAAGTGATGGCCAGCATGCTTATGCTTCTTCTTCAGCTGTTTCTGAGAGTGCTTTAAGCCAATACAGATGTAAATCTCCACCTCCTTCCTCCTAAATATTTTGTATTCCATTTTGTAAGAGGACAATTTGAATTGAGTTTATTATAGGTTGATCATACAAATCCTGTTAAAGTAACTCTTTCCAAGCTCTTAAACAAGAAAGTAAAATTAAAGGATGATTCTGTAATGCTGAATGCACTAACAGTTTACTAAGTTTTTCTTCCATGTATCCTCTCTGGTCCTGACACACTTCACCTGTGTCAAATACGGTGCAGACCACTTCTTTGTTTAGTAAACATGTAATAATAAATTTTAAACTCTCATTTGTTTACTTATGATTCTTTGAGTTTGAAAGAATTGCATGCCTGACGCTATCTGCTGAAGTTGTGGTTTGTGAAAAACTAATAATTATTTGAACTAATCAATCTTCTTTTTATTCTGAAATATTTGTCTGAGGCCATTGTCTTTGATGGGATATTAAAGTAAGTGTTCACTGATGTGGTTTGCTGTAAAAATTTCTTTGCACCCGTTTTCATGTCTTTTCCATGGGAACTAGTAACATTAATGCCTTTGAGAATCTGATCCCACAAGGTGCAGATACCAGAGTGGTTTGTAAAGTGGATCAGATGAATTAATACATTTCAATCTTGACAGATAATTGAGTTTGTACCAACATCCTGTTGTCGGCATATGTCCACACTGACCATTCTACTGGCATATGTCCACACTGACCATTCTACTAATCCATTTCCAGGAACTATTCTTTGATTCAAAACTAAAATCTATTTTCAGCACATTACTATACTTACTACAGCCCACTTGTGAGAGCACAAAGATGTCCTATTGATGCACTAGCATCTGCATTTCCAAATAGAAAATAAAGATTGAATAAAATAAAGCAAGCAATATTCCATAGGTCTCATTGAAAGGTAAAGGTATTTGAAAAACAACAGAGTTTTCTTGTTATGTCTTCTACAACTGGGACAGGAAATCTCATTGAGATATGACTGCAAAAAAAGGGATTCTTTTACATGCAAACTCTGCTAATATATTGAAGGCTCCTTTATGCAATATTAGTTTTATAGAATATATATAATTAGAAAATGTCATGCTGTAACTAGAATATAACAAATCATGAGAGGTACTCTGAGAATAAGCATTAACCTCAGGTTAGCACGTAACAGTTTATGACAAACCCCCTTAATGCCCTGGAAGGGTAGACCACTTCCTGGCTGGACTGTTCTCTATATTAAAAACTGCTTTAGTACAACTTTGCACATATCTGTTTTTCCTATATATTCACCTATCTCTCCTTATCCTCTATCACTGAAGGACTAAGAAATGGACTTCAGGAGACATTAGCTATACTTCTTCATAATGCACATTTCAGTTAAGTATGCTTTTTGTGACCTTCACTGGGAAAGGGCAAACAGTTATTTCACTTTAGATTATTTGATACCTTTTGTCTGATGGTGGTTCTGACTCTAGTTTAAAAAGAAAAAAAACATTATTTACAATCTCACTAATATAATATTTTAAAGTTTTTTCTGTCTAGAGATTAGACATCCTTTAGCATTCTAGGGACTTATTTACCCATCTGACACAGGGAACACTCTATTTTGGTGATCAGTGTATACCTCTGTTGTACGAGGAACTGATCATAACACAAGTAATTTTAACCATCTGAAAAGTGTAATAACCTCCAAAAATGTGTTGTCAATAATGTCTTATGGCTATTAGCAAACACAGTTTTTTAATCTATTGATTCATGCATTGTGGATGCATACGGATGGATTAGCTGCATTACCTATGTGAAACGCGTCACATCAGTAAAGCTGATAAGAAACCTATAGTTATATATAAAAGGATAAAGCCATCTCATAACTTAAGGAATTGCACCACTATATGTTTTTTCTAAAATATGTATTTTAAGTGAAGATGGCTTGTTATTTCTTCTTCTGCATGTCTTTTATATTCCTGAGATTTTAAAATTCAATATTTTACTTGTATACGTTGACACTTTTAATTGCGCTTCTCCCTCTTTTTCACATTTTTAACAATTGGTTACTCCTATTATAGCTAGAAGAGGAATGCATTCTCTCTTTTACCTACCACTCAGTGTATTTGCAATGTATTTTGTTGCTATCATCTGGCTGGTTTAGGTGCAGAAATTTGTAAATAAATGTTTGTCCTTAGTATATTAAACACATAAAGAGCAATGTTTGTGATACTTGGGTGTGATTAGCTCTTGAAAAATTCATCAAATGTCCTGAGATCTGCACTGCTTTTTAAAAATTCATAAAAAGTTTTGAAGAGTGAAAATGGTTTGACAAGTAGGCAGGCCACAAAGAAACTGACACATCAAGGGAAGAAGATCAAACAGGAATATAGCAGGCATATTCATACTGTAGGCTGTAGAGCCTGGCTGCACTCCAAGGAGGTTGAAAGAACAAGTAGACATGAAATATAGAGAAAGAATAGAGACAGGAATCTCAAGGTGGGGAAATGAAAGACCGTTTGACATTCAAAAATGATTTTTTTAAACATCTTTGACATGTAGTCAATAAATTCACCTCTGCTTTGCTTATTTAACTAGATGCAAAAGTTTTCTTACAATGGAAATGTACACTGTATGAAATTTTCAGGAAAATGACTCCTATTTAGGAAGGAAATACTCAGGGGATTTGGAAAGGGTCTCAAAATAATCACTGTGGCTTTGATGCAGGGTAGTGAGTCGAATAGGCTGTACGATGCAGCTATCCCTGATACCCAATAGCTGTGATCTGACCTTAAACCTCTAATGATTTAGGTCTACTACACTAAGCATGAGTTGTGTCATTTAAATACTGGTTATTAAATGATCCCATTATTTTTATCGTAAGTATTGTATTAAATGTACTGTCATATTTATGCAGAGAAAATATATTAGCTACACATGTATGAGTATTCCTAAATTTGTAATGAATGGGAAATTAGAAAGAAAATGTTTCATTATTAACATTTAATTTACTTCTTTTGTATTAAGCAAGCATTTTGCAATGTGCCATACAATAGATATCTATGTAAGTGTAAAATATGTTTGACAACATTTAATAGTGCTCTAATCAATGGCTATACCTGCCAAGTTACAGGGATACTCATCCATTCGTAATGTTTACCCACATATGGCATGTGAGTAGGATAGAAAATAGTTCTTTTGCCTTCCACTCTTGTCTGCCACATATCTGTTATGCCATTGATGCCATCCATCAAGGAATTTCAAAGGACAATTGGTAAAAGAAAACATAAGACATTCATCTCAAGAGGCCTGATTCTGTTTTATTAGATTCTCACTAGGTTTTCCCAAGCTTTGAAGCAGAGGTAGCAGCGAGGGATCAAGAAGTAAAAGCCTTTTAAAACTCCATCCTCCTCTCCAGCTGGGTCTCAAATCAATTCTTTTTTCACCTGGGCCAGCAGTAGTGCTGTATAAGATGAGTATAAGATGCACTGCAGTATTAAAAACTTGCTAAAAATTAGCTCTTCCTTTCTTATCCTAGGGACCTTTTACTGGGGCAGCACAGCAGACAAAGCATCAGTGAGATTACAAGTGCCAGAATATCTGGCTTGGTTTGAAGACTTTTACATGGGGATCTGGAAGAATATTCAAAATCTTTTATTCTCGAAGGTGAATCTCCCCCACTTGCTTGGAGATTCTCACGCTCTAGTGACTGCATTCCTCCATGCTGGGAAATTCTCAGTGTGTACACTAGGATGGAAAGTAATTATTTTCTCCATTTGATAACTCTGAGAATCCTGTTATGAAATGTTTTTGAAGTTCATTTCTATAGAAGATCCAAATAAGTCAGAAAATGTGTAAGCTCCTCACATATTTGGAATGAGGCACGGTAATTTTGTCTTTCCCTTGTGGTACTGCTGCGGGAAACGAGCCGGCCTGCAGTCTTAGAAGCTACTTACTGAAGAAATGTGGTTCTGACAGCAACAAAACAATGAAGTGTCATATCTCAAAACATTTTAAGTAATCTGTTTTAGTGCATGGTTTCTGAGTAAAAACGATTAGAAGACAGAATCCTTCTATTTCACTTTTTGTTTGGTTTTGTTTCTTTCCTTTCCAAAATGGCTGACTCCCCTTTTGGAGGTGCAGGTGTGAGGATTTTGCCTTTACTCAAGGGTAGCTGGTACACAGCTTAAGCTGCAACCCAGCTGCTGGCTTTAGTTTTGTGCCTCCGGTGCGTGGCGGGTGCACTGACATGCCATGGATTTTTGGTGAGTTAATCCCCCACCGCAGCCGGGAGCGATGCAAGATGCTGGACGCCCCAGCGGCCACGCTCTCAACCTGCACAGGGACAGGGACCTGCTCCTGCAGGGGCAGCTGTGCAGCCCTGCCACACCCCGGGGCAATTAACTGCCTGCTTAATTGCCTGCTGCTGGGGGTACAAAGGGAGGGGGGGGTGTGCTAGAGCAGGGGACAGATGTGGTCAAGGGTGGATGTTGCTCTTTTGGCTGTGTGTGGGGTTTTTTTATGCTTGCACTCAGGTAATTTTTTGTTGTCCTTTAGAGAGTTGTTTTAATTTTAGTCTTAGAGGAGGATAATTCTCTACGACTGTTGGGAAGCTGGTATGAACATAGATCTCTTCACCTGAGTTGTTGGCTTCAACTTTCTGACTTTGGATCTCCTCACGAGTCTGTCTGCGAGACTGAAGAGCTCTTAGGTGCATGTGTGCTGTGCTAAAACTACACCACGGTAAGCCTATAGATCAAATCCTTCAGGTCTTGCTCTCTGCACGGAATGAGCTTCAGCCCTTCAATAAGCACGGTTTTGGTTGGAAGGAACCTTAAAAATCATCCAGTTCCAGCCCCCCCTGCCATGGGCAGGGACACCTACCACCCGACCAAGTTACTCGAAGCCCCATCCAAACTGGCCTTGAACACCTCCAGGGATGGGGCATTCTTCATACCGCTCTGAAGTTTTTTGCCTTTCTCAATATTTGTGGGTTTGGTTTTGTTTGTTGAGTTTTTTGTTGTTGTTGTTTTTGTTTGTTTGGTTTTGTTTAAAAAAATAAATATGGGAGCAGTTTTCCTGTTAGATCACTGCAGAAGAGCCGTGATCTCTTGGTTCCTGTCAGGTACGTCTGGTTTGGTACCCAGTACCGAGCTCTGCAAGAACCCCAGGGGCTGGCGGGAGCGGCGGCCCCGGGGGCTGCCCCGCGGCCTGGGAGCGCCCCGAGCCCCAGCGGGAAAGGGGTAGGTTGAGACTGGCTTCCTTGTTGTGTCGTTAATTGCTTTTCGTATCCTTATTCTTGGAGGAGAATGGCTTTTGTGCCTGGTCGTTACCTCCCTGATCGCTACAATTCGCAGCTCCTCTGGGCTTTGATCCTAAGCAGGTTTTTCCCGCAAATCACCTCATCTGCCAATGTGTCACTGGCAGCCGCTCGGGAGAGCCGAGTCCCACTAGGTTAGCTGAACCCTTGGGAGCCCTTTCTTTGCAATTAACTCAGCTGTGTGGCAGGTGTTCATTAGAACCCGATAATTGGTAAACCGAAGTATTGTAGAACGCTGCAATATTTTCATTGCTTGTGATTTAGTTTCCCCTGAAGTGGTGGTCATGTTGTATCGGTTATTTTTGGCTGGAATGGCAGAGAAGCTGTGCTACAGTGAAGTGATTTACCAGTTACAACCATGTGTGTAATATACTTCTAGCCTCTTTGTCATGTATGCTACATGTCATGAAATATTACTGTCGAGTGTTTAATACAGCAGTGCATAGCAGGAGATGATACCAGATTAATTACACTTGTAGAGTATATAAATCACGGCTTTGAAGCTGGAGTTGTTCAAGTGCATGTGCTACTTTATACGCTGCTTCTAAGGGTGTCGGGTGAGCTGCTGCCTGCACTGCTCAGGTTTGATACTTTCCACAGAGATGAAGTACTCCCATTTTCCAGCTTTACTGAGGCTTCTCAGCTTTACATCTTCGGGATAAAACCAGAACAAGCTTGTTCTAGCAAAATACAATGTTAAGGTCACTACAAAGCTGAAAACATGGCTGATGTTAAAATGCAGTTATGGAAGCTCATGTGTGGAGCAAGTGTGAAGTGTGTGGGGTGGTCTGTTCTCTTGCAATGAGTTGGAGTTGTTCTCACTATTAAGCCCTCCACTGCTGCATTTAGGATCTTTCTGTTCTAGTTGCTTCCTCCATTTTCTGCATCTGACCTGCACGTTCAAAGTCCTGAGGGACACTGTGTTCAGCTGTACTTTTCCACCAGTATTATCTGGTAGTTAGATTCTGTTCTTCCTACAAAGGACCTTGGGGTAAGCACCTCCTACTGCAGTTCCTTAGGTTCTTTTTCTATTCCTTGAGACACTGAACAAAGCTGTATTCCTGTAAGCTGTGAACTTCAAAACGCCTCTATATCCCCCTTTCCCTCCTTGTTTTATCCCTTCAAGGATTATATTAATATTCCAAACTTTTTAGTACTCCTTTGATACTGAATTTAGACTACTCAAAGGGCCAGATAATGGGATTTAGGTCTGAACTAGTGTCTGCCAAAAATTGGTGTGGAATTTTTCACTGGAGGAGGAGGGAAGAAAGAAGGTAGCGCCTTTCCTTAGTGCTTTGTTAAATTTGTTAGCTGATCCCAGGGGTATGCCAGAAATTGATACACGTATCAGTTTGCTTCTTAACAGCACTTCTGTTTTGTTACCAGCTACAAAAAACTGTATCATGTTTAGAAGAATTTGCATGTATAATACAACTTTCACATTTGATGCAGGGAATACATGCTAATCTATTTACAGTTTCTTCTTGCTAACAAAAACGTGTAACGTGCTATTACATGAACTGTTGCACTAGCCACTTTATTACCAAAACAGAAAACTTGAAGTAGACCTACCTAACCCACGAGCTTAAGTGTTTGGTTATCTCTAGTCACAACATGTGTTCTATAGTACACGTGCACAGAGACCCTCAGGAAGACCTTTGTGTGAAAAGAAGGGGTGATAACTTCACACTTGCCAGCAGGCAAGATTTTGCCATTCTGTAATCTGTGTTTTCCTACTGTGCTGCTTCTTTGCATCTGTTTTCAACTCGTTTTCTTCCTCATTTTTTTTTTTCTTTTCCCAAAAGACATCTATTTGTGACCCTTTTTACATTTCTATAACCAAAACATAGTCTGGTGTGTAACTACTAGCGGCTNTGTTCTATAGTACACGTGCACAGAGACCCTCAGGAAGACCTTTGTGTGAAAAGAAGGGGTGATAACTTCACACTTGCCAGCAGGCAAGATTTTGCCATTCTGTAATCTGTGTTTTCCTACTGTGCTGCTTCTTTGCATCTGTTTTCAACTCGTTTTCTTCCTCATTTTTTTTTTTTCTTTTCCCAAAAGACATCTATTTGTGACCCTTTTTACATTTCTATAACCAAAACATAGTCTGGTGTGTAACTACTAGCGGCTTCTTTAGATGAAGATTAAAAAAAATAATAAAAGCCTGTATGTGTTACGAGAAATTTCTCATGCGCCTCTCTGTTAAAGTCCCTGTGGCCCAGGCCGTTAATACCAGAATTCTTTTTTTGCGTCAGACTAGGTAGCATCACATCTGAATTTTGTCAAATCAAACTTGATTCTTTCAGAAATCTTTGTGTAATACTTCCCTAGAATTCAACTGGTATGAACACTCAGACTCAATGCTGTTGTTTCCTGTTGAGTTTCAAAAGCAAAACCTTCACAAATATGTAAACATTCAGAATGAAGTGAAGCCATTCATACATTCAATATCAATGGTGATAGTAGGTTTAGGAGAAGCTTGAAGTCCAAGGATGGTCACCTGTCAAGGGGAAGAGTTGGATGTGAGCTGACTACCCAGTATATAACCGTCACATAAAAACTTCTGTAGCTAGAGCTTCTCCTTAAAAGTGTTTATTAACAAAAACACTACCCACTTCTGTGAACTTAAACTCTTAACTGAAATGGAAGCTTCAAAAATGTCAAAACTGACCATCTCTGGAGGAGGTATTCCTTTGTTCCTGAACAAATGAATGAGTAAAAATCGTATAATGATTGCGCAGTATGAATTGATTCAGACTCAGGCCTGTGGTTTCTTTTGATGAGTATACAGTGATTTTTAGTGTGATAAAAGAAAAGCTCTCAGGCTCCTTCTCAGAATTACTTGCATTTAAAAAAATATTTGGACTAGTTTAAGGGTGCGGGATCCTTCACATATGCATTTTGATTTTCCACCCTTATGTAGGGATTTCGTGATGATGCTTGTGAAACTCCTCCCTGAGTGAGATACTGTGTAACGAGTTAATGTCACAACCTGGGTCAAATTGCCCTATCCACAGTCTGTGTGAATGTCCATACAAAATACATGCATGCACAGCTTCGGTATTAAGAGGATAACTTTTGCATGTTTTTTTGCAGTATCTTGTGTACAACTTGTATGCTGCTCTTTTAATGAATAATGGAGTGTTGAATTTTTATACTGTTTAAAACAAATTCAGGAAAAAAATGGTATTAGAGGCTTTGAACGTTAGGACTGATTATGTGGTGTTTCAGATCTGAGTATGTATAAGATATACTCTAATGTTTATTCCTAGTTACGGCGAGCTCATCCTGGCTCTCCAGTATGAGGATGCACTGGTGTTTTGTGCTTGTGATACCTGATGTTGTAAATGCTTGCCTTTGGCCTTAAGTTGTACAACCCTGCGTGTCAATGTGGCAGTATGTGAGTCCATTACAGATTGGGATACACGTCACTGCTTTGATTTTTTTTTTTTATTAATGCTAT
>VYXH01007215.1:90128-120957 GCA_013397275.1 Burhinus bistriatus | reverse complement strand
TTTTTTTTTTTTCCCCCCCCCCCCCCCCGAGTTGATGACAGTTGGTTTCAGCAACAATTGTGGATTACTTCAGTCTAAACCACAGATTCTGATACACAGTGCGTAGGTACAACCTGTAACTGTGAATTCATTGGGGTTATAGGAATGTCACATAATGGGGAACTTGCCCTTTGATGATAACAGACAATTTTAACAAACTTTCTTCTGCAGTCTTAAAATTATTCCTCCCCTCCTCCTGTATTGGATAAATGGCTTTTCTTGTGAAATCTACCTCTTCTTCACCACACTTGCAAACTCTTTTCTTCTAAAACCAAACCAAACCCAACCAAACAAAAAAACCAAAACAACAAAAAAACCCTGAAACAACAAACACCACTACCAAACCAAACAAACAAAGCCCTACTGCCAACAAAAACTAACCAACCAAACAAACAAAACCACCTCCTCAACAAAAAACAAGCAAACAAAAAACCACACACACAACACCAAGTTCTCCTTTGGCAAGATACTCTTGATGCTTGCTGTTAAAAGGCAAGCAAAAGATTCTTATGATCAGTTTTCAGTACCTGGACTTCAGAATTTGCTTTGGCTCTCAAGTTCTTCCTTTGAGGTCTGCAAGTAATGTAACAATTATAAATAACTGTAGCGCAGCAACATTTCCCACTGGACATGTGGGAAGGCCATGGATGCATGGCCTTTGCCCAAAGAAGCAAAAATGTTGGTGTTGCTGCTGTCAGTAGTCTTTTATGCCAAAATAAATCTTTGGTTCTACCACTCTGACACTTGAGCTTTGGCTTTCCAGTTTTATCTGGCTTCACCACTCACTCTGATATTTTTTGTGATAAGGGGTGAACTGTGTGTGATCATGCTCTGTTTTCCACTGCTGAAAAAGTTCATAGTAAAATGTCAGATTGGAGCTTTTTAACAGAAGGAAGTATTGTTCAATGTGATGAATAAATACTGGGAAGACAATGGCACTGGAAAGGGAGGTCATGTTTAAAATGAAAAGAAAATCATAATGCAAATAGGCATTTATTGGAAACAAGGAATCTTAGCTGTTCTGTGTTTGGTAGGCATCTCTAAAACATCAGAATCAAATAACTTTGTTACTGGGTTATTGTCGGACTTAAGATGTGAAGGTTGAAAATAATTTTGAGATACAAAAATAACTTAATACAATATTTTTAGTATTTTCAGCATTTGTTTGGCATGGTTACAAAGAATTAGACTGAGTTAGGAATTAAACTCCCTAATTAACAGGCAAGAACACCCAAAAGGGAGGAGCAGGGCTGAGAGATGCAGGAAGCTTGGAGAGAAGGACATAGATAGTACAAGTCCTGATGTCAGTTCTGTACTCTCTGGGATGGAAATACAGCTAAACATGGTTGGCTAGGGACAGGTGATGGAACTAGTCAAGGACAGAAAGGAAGGTTGGACAAAATCACTCAAGAAAGTAAAAATAGCTGGGGGAAGCAGCACCGTTTCTCTTGAGTAATTACTCTTTGGTCACTAAGCAGTATTGCCAGTCATCCTGCACCAGGGGTATGTAGGTTACTTTTTTGTCTGTCTTTGGAATTAGATGAAGGTATCAACAGCAAAGAAAACCTTTACATGTTGGAAACAATAACACTCTTTCCTCATGACCCTCCTTCATCAATACCCCATGCATCCCATATATGACACAGATTATTATTATTTTTTGGTCGTCTTCTCATAATTTGTGCTGCAGTGGAAAATCAAGAGCTCAAATTGCCATCTATAAGAGAAAGTGAGATTAGCTCATGGTCAGAAGTTGCATATTTACTCAGCATTTCAACTTAGAAGTGTCATTGCCACCAAGAGAGTATTGAGCTTTCTAAGTATATTCAAACTATTTTATATTATTCAGTTCTTATCCTTCAAAGTGTTGGACTTTTCACAGGTACGAACCAATAAACAAGATTCCTATTTGCCTACTGGCTGAAAACACATGCCCTGCACTTTAAGCATGGTGTGCAAAAAGATGATTGGCAAAATACAGGTCTCTGGCAAAATGTATTTACTTCTTAAGCTGAGGACTAGTTTGGGAATGGAAGAAATGTTTTTCACAGTCAATTTTTATTGTTTTTAAGTGCACTAGGGGTGGTTATTCTCCTCTTGGTGGATATTGAGTGGGAATTAGTGGCAAATAACGCAAAATAAAATGTTTGTGTGGAACCGAGCCAAAAGCATATGTGTATATATATTTCTTAAGCCTTCTGCTCTGCGAGGTTAACTGTTCTTGTCTTTTCTGCAGAGTAAACCTGTGTTGCTTAGGGAGTCTGTCCAATGCTATTGCAAGAAAATTCTAATGGATACATCTCTTTCTCTCCTTCCCAGAGAAACTACTGTAGCTTTTCAAATCTGCAGCCACAAAAGAAATACCATATTGTATATAGTGAAAGCATACTATGTTTATAATGGTATAGTGTTACAACTTTAAAGTTATCTTTCAATGTCCTTGGAATTTTCTTCTATCATACTTTCTTACTCCTTGTTCTGGAAAATTTTATGGTATATCTTCAAAGACTCTTGTTAAAAGAGATAACATTGCTATTGTTTATGGTTAGGTGACAACCAGCGGTCAGTGAACACAGTGATGTTACTAACCTAATGTAACGTCATAGAGTTAATCCCCATAGGCTGTGTTATTAGAGACAAGTTCTGTATGTAGAAGTGTTTTTACAAAGAATCCTTTAGTTGTATGATGTGAATAAGTGACATAAACATATCACTAAATTTTGTGGTAACTTAACAGTTGAGATAATGGTAATAAATAATGACAAAGTCACTGTTGCAGAATTCTGCATCATTTGGTAATATTTTGTTGCAGTTATGTGCATGATACTGTGTATTAATTTCTTACACTATGGCAGTGCATTCATGGGAGTACTTAGAGAGCAGTCTTTGTGTCTAGGTTTATGAATACCTTCATTGTTCTTATTAATTGTGCATTCCTTGTATATTTCCATCTTAAGATGCAGTACAAAACAATTATACAGTGAGATTTTTAAGTCCCCCTGTGCTACGTTATCAGTATTTTTTCATTGTTGAGGATTCTTTATTTTAGGTCAAAGATCGTGTTACTCTGTCTCAGTCAATGGTTAGCTAGTCAATTTTGACAGCAAAAAACGTTTACCCAGACCGGAGGTCAATAGTACAGAAGTATTATAGATCACATTGCCCTGTCCTAATCAATTGAACTATATTAGACAATTCAAGGTCGTAATAATACTTTACTCAAGCATGTTTAGGATGTAAAGAAAGTGGAATTTGGGAATTAAGCTACATAACTGTGATGGGATAGATTATTCTGTGTTTTATTCAGGGGTATCAAGAACGTTTAAGTAGATTGCCACTGCATCTTGTGATTGCACAAAAGTATTGGCCAAAGACTGATAGTCCTGCCAATATGTCCGTGTCACCACTGACTGCAGTGAAATTCCTACTAATTTGCACTGGCATGAATAAAGGGGAATTTGGCCCATGTTTCTTGGTTACTTAACCAGTCTGTTACTTAAATGTAGTTAGCTGCCTTGTTGAATTCATTGCTGCTGCATAGCTGTTATATTTTTTTCCTGCAAGTCTTTAATGACCAGTTGCCTGTTACTGCTGTTGGGTGTTAATCTACAGTGGGCCCCAGTTAACTTCACAGCTGCCAAGGTGAAAATATTGCTTGCAAAAACAACTTTGTGAAGTTCATGAAGGAGCAGACAGTCATGCTGTTTAAATATATTTAAATCTATTAACTTCAGTGAACTACACCAATTTACTTCAGCTGAGAACTTGGCTCATTGCTTTATTTGTGAAATTAGTACACGATCAGAATTGATGCTGCAGTACCATGGCTCAGGGAGAAAGTAAGCTATCTGTTGGAAACTTGCATGTAATATTCCTTGAAATGTTGTAAGAATATTGATTGTTTCTACTGTTCTGTTCTTTAAGAATGACATTTCAAAGAGCTCTCTAAACTTTCTAATCTCGTTACATGGACAAATTTCATAGTGCTTTACGTGACGTGACCTCTGTGTATAAAAGTCATTTAAAGCATCGAAAAATAGAGAAAGACGTTTCTGTTTTTTTAAGAACAATGACTTTTTTCAGGATCCTTTGTTTCACCAGTTTTAATACAGTCCATGCAACGCTGTTTTTATCTTACAGCTGACTCTTATAGATAGCTTGCTGCAGACGTGTAGATTATCTAAGCTATTTTTCTGCTAGTATTTTCTTACAGCTTTCTATATTCACTGCAAAGTCTGACTTGGTTTCAAATCTAGTAATTATCAAAGTCAAGAAAGTAATCAGCTGACTGTCAGTTTTACATATGTGTTTGCTGAGGCTCACTCTCAAAATGAAAAACAAATTCTTTTCCAGATATTCTGCTTGATAGTCATTTGCAGAGAAGTAAAAATAGATCCTCTGTTTAGAAATGAAATAGCTCCAGAGTCTGGCCTGGCTTTACAGTCCAATATGCACATGAAGAATCTTTAGGCAAACAGAGTAACTTAAGTAAACATGACTTCTTTGAACAGGTAAACTTTACAAAATCTAATTAATTATCACAATGTGATTTAATTTTTTTTTATTTGTTGAAATAGTTGTTATTCATACCTTAAACAATGATACTTGCTCTGATCTCTTGCCCAGTTTGCTGTTACCCAGGGATCCACTTACTTGTGTTGTTTTGTCAAGTTTTCTTCCAGTTTGTATCTATAGTGTGTACTCTTGTTGTTGCCAATATATGAGGCGTTATTTATATTATATTCTTCTTTCCCTTGAAAGATGAAATCTATGAAAACTAAAACTGATGCCAACTTTGGCCTTTGGTGGGTTAGCTAAGGTGTTTGAAGTGTGCAAAGAGAGCTGATATGCCAAATGGCCAAGCTGCCATCTTCGTTGGATGCTGTGTGCATGGATTTCAGTATCCATCAGAAGAATCAGAGGTCTCTTAATCGTACTCCTCCCCACCTACTTCTTGTGGAAGTGATGAGGAATGTTTACTGACACGAGTTTCATATGGGAGGCATGCATCTTAAAATATAATTTTGAATTGTGTAAGAAATATATTAAAGGGGAATAATTGTGAAATCAGCAACAGTCTTAAACGTAAGTCCACCATAATACTGAGGAGTCGACTTTTCTTGGTTTGGGTTTACTTCAGTACGGACTGGAGGTGGAGCAATAAATGTGAGCTCATCTATTATTGGGGAGGGTAATAATCATGTTCCCTTGAAACTACATAACTTTCTTCTATAATTTAAATTATAAGCAGATATTATTTCTGTAGTTATGATCTGCTGTCCTTCCTCCTACGATTCAGCATGTGAAGACCCTGAATCTACCTGAAATATCACGATATAGATCAGACTTACACTCCTTGCTACCTTTCACATACACTTCTGTGTAATATTCAGTCATTGTTCTTTATTGTGTTGGTGTGGGTTGTGGGTTTTTTTAGTACTGTGAAAGATTCCAGCACGATTTTTGGCTGCCAGTGAAAGTGGGTAACCTATTTAGCAATGTGTGGTTTTGGTTACTTGGATTATTCATATCTTACTGTACAGATGTAAACATGAAAGCTTTAAAGCTTAGTGTCCCTGTAATAAAAGGGTCTGATTTAAGTAATATTTTCAGGATGGGGCCTGCATAGTTAAAAGGAACTCAGGGGCGAGAATTGCAGATGATTCTTTTCTGTTCTAAGAAGATCTCTTCTAATTTTTTTTTTTTTAAGTGTTGAGGTGTAATCATGCAGGCAAATGCAGACTATGCTGGCATGTATATAAGGAGCCCATTTACTGAGTCACTGTCATTTTAACAGCAGGGAGCTTGACTCCCTGAGGTGTCTCTAAAGCATTTCAGGCTCACTGAGTCAGGACTAAATAACACCCAGCTGGGTAAGAACAAACACCTGTCAGATAATCCACCTAATAGCTGGTTTAGTTATCAGTGCCCTTCTCTACCTGCCTCCTCTTCCCCCTGCCTTTCTGAATGTATGATGCATTTCCCACAACATCATGTTTAAAAGCTTCAATAATCCTGTAATGCCAGCTGATGGAGACCTTTTATATGTTGATTTCTTTTTGCCTTGGTTTCAGAAAGATGGCGAAAGTTTGCATGATGAAATCTTGGTTAGAATGGTTCTTTTTGTGTGCAGATGTATTTCAGATGGTATTTCTACTTTTTTGGAGGAGCATAATTCTAACAGTCAGTGTTAGTGTAATTGCTTCTGGAATAGATGTCATCTTTTTCCTTGGTGAGAGTACAACTATGCAAACTGAACTCGTCCATGAGTGTGTCCATTTCATAAGTATGGCTTTTCATCGTACCTTTAAGGTCAGTGATACGAAGGCTGACAAGTGAAAGTTGCAGAGCATGACTGTGACCAAGGCAGAGTTGTGAATATTCATATAGAACTTTATAATATATTTTTTCTGGCTCAACCAAAAACTTTGCCTGTTGTTAAAGGCCTGCTTCCGTGAGGAAATATTTCTGCTGGTTTTAATGGCAGATGGACTCAAATCTCAAGACTGTTAAATAGCTGCTATTTTTCCTTATTATTTAACACTGGTATAGCATTTTAAAATACGCATGTAGCTACGTAACTATAAAGGTTTTATTACATGATGCTGTACTCCAAATCAAATTTCTTCATCCTGAAAGGTAACTGTACCTTAAAAGAAAAAAAAAAATCAAGTTCGGGGTAGAATATAAACTTGTAGATTTAACCATAAAGGTCTAGAATGAACATACTTCTACACATAATTAACTTTACTTACAAGAATGCCACATAAATTCAGTAACAGGTTTTTTATTTCTTCCATTTTTTATTTATTCTGTAATATAGAAGAAACCTAACTAAATGTTCAAATAAGTTATACGGTAACTTGTCATGTTTCTATTGATCTAAAGATGATGAGACTCTACTTTATAAACAACGTTAATTTTGAAATCTTTAAAGGACTTTTTGGTTCTCTTAAAGGAGACCAAAGACTCTAAATATACTGTGGTATAATGTAGATAGGGGAATCTTAAGGTAACAACATTGGATAACAGACTCGTTTTAGATGTGTATATTCAAGGTAATGCTGACTTGCTTTTACCTTGCATTTTTCAAAAACCTTGAATACTGTTGTTGTCCAAGTAACTGGCCTGCAGTTGTTGGACCTCTCAGTCTGTTTAACTGTAATTATAAGCACTATACTCATTAACCTCCAGATGTCTGACCAGTCCTGAATGTAAATTAAGACTGCCTTGACTGAATTTACTTCTGAGCCTGCCTTTGAAATTAGGGTGACTTTGCACCCTTGCCCAGGATACTGACCAAACAGCTTATGATCAGCTTTTTTTAAAGTTGTCTCAAGTATGTTTCTTGTTTTCTAGGTATACAGGCAGCCCTAATTCTGGTATTTCCCAAGTTTTGAGTTTAGTTTACGATCTTCCTGCTGTCCTCACATAGTTCTCTGTAATACATATTTATCTTTTAATTCAGTATGTTTTACATCCTGCTGCAGCTGGTTGCAACAGGGTACTGTCAGCTTTGTCAGTCTGATCTCCAGTGTTGCTATGAAGTACTTAATTCTTAGCTAATCCGATTGCTTAATTAGCTGAATATTCTTAACCTGGTAAATTTAAATAGAGGGTTTGCAGCTACAAACCATCAAGTGTAACTGTACTTAAGAAAACTGGCTTAACTCTTTTCAGTCTGTTTTATCAAAACTTTATCTAGGCCGAAAAATCTCTCAAGATTCACTTTGAATCAAATCAACATAGTTAATGCTTAGGCTAGGCTATTTCTCTGCTCTATTGTGCTAAAATACTGCATGCAGTTCCTGAATTTGGTGTCTGATTTGCAGTGCAGAAAGTAGCTTTAAGCAGACCATAGGCAAAAGCACGCAGCATTTGAAGGGAAGGAATACCTTGCTGTCGTTCTGTAGAAATACCCTCTGGGAAATGAGAAAGTGGCATTAATGGGTTCCAAGAGACATGATCAAACCAAATTGTTCTGCTGGCAGAAAGGAGATGGCAGTAGGAAAGATCAGACGGTGGGTGTAAGTTAAAAGGTATCACATGACATTTGACAGAGTGGAAGACATATGTTGTAGACTCATGGAAGCAAAAAGAGGAAAAAGCAGTCAGGAATCCATTGTGTGGATGTAACATGCTAGCAGTCTGTGATGATCCCATTGAAATGCCTCATACACCTTCTGTGTAAATTTTCTGTTGTAGCTTCTAGTTTCCCATCAGAAGCAGGGCTTTTCCTTCTTTGGCACCTTTCAGTCCTTCAGTCTCTACAGGTGTTTTGCTACGTGGCCTCACCATAGCTGAGTTCAAGGCTAATCCTGTTCTTGCCTAATGCTTGTTGGTTATGCTTCAGCTCCTCAGAGGTATTTAGGTGTCTACCCTGCAACTGGGTTCTGTTCCATATCTCTTCCTTCAAATGCATGTCAATAAGAGGTTTTGGACAGTTGGGTTTTGTTTATTGAAATCTCTCTTCTAATTTAAATCCTCTACAGAGGCTTGTTCTGTAACAGTAATAATGCAGGAGAGAATAAATGCCTTTCTGTGGCAAACTCTGAAATCTGATAGGCAATCCTCTGGAAAAATGTCTTATTAGTGCTTTTGGAATAAAATGTTGCCTTTACTGTGACAGAGCTGTGAACTTAAAATTGTAAGTGGAGACCAACTGAGTTCATAGGACCTGGGAATTTCACTTCTTAACTTGTGGTGACAAAGGAAGCAGCACTGGGTTTTCTGGGATCCAGCAAGTTCTGAACAGCTGCATGCCATTATTAACAAAAGGGCCTAAAAGAGGCAACCTGCTGGAACTAAGGCTGACAGGGAAAGTGACTTTCATTTCCAGGATCATGGGGAGTCTACCTGGGTAGTTTTGGGATTACGCCTGTGATCTTCTGTAGCTAATTTGTAGACATTGTGATGCTTTGGAGTTAGAATATTTTGCTCCGTTGGTGTTAAAGTAGAAAGATCCCTCTTGTAGGTGGGGTCTGGGATGGCTGAATAGCTGTTGTAGGACACTGCACCTTGCAGTGGCTCTACTCCAAGTCTCATTATAATGATATCGGTATATTAGGAGCTATGAGCTTCAGTGTCGTGGAATTTGAGTGAAGTCTCTCTGGCAGTTCCACAGACAAGGTGAACTTTTCATAAACATCTAATCCTAATACAAGTTACCCGGCATCTTCTGTGGCTGGCTGGGCACATATGTGAACATTAACTCACATGTTGCAAATTCTAACTCATGCAAAAATACTTGTATTACTGTTGTTATGCCAATAAAAGAGTTCACATTGCAGAAATCAGTTTGTTCAGCATGTGCAAACCTTGAACTCTCTGAAGTGGTACAAACTGAAGATATCTTCACTTCTGGAAAGCTGTTAGTTAAAGACAATATGCAAAAGTGAGACATGAAGTTAATCTGGATCAAGGCTCTGGGCTCATGTATTCACCATGCTTGGTGAGATGCGTTTTCTTACTGTTCTCTGATATATTCTCTGTGACACATAATCATCGGTTTGTCATCTGCTGTCTTCAGGATTTAAAGTTACATAGTTAATCTTAAGAAAAATAGGAAAAGAGAGTTGGAAGATGCTACTTATATCCAACTTGATATTTCACTGGTTAGTAATGCTCTACCTGAATTTCACTTCCAAGTAAGAGGCTGGTGCATTGGCTATAGGCTATATACAGCTCATTCTGGATTGTGACTGTGCTTTTGGAATAGCCATGTTTAAGGTGTGACACTAAGTTATTGTGCGCCAGAAATAGGCTAAGAGAAGGATTGTGAAGAGTTGCACAGCTCTTACTTAACTAATACACCTGCAGAAAAACTAGAGGCAGGCTCTGAAGCTGTTTGTGTATTAGGGAGGCGTTTGCTTCTCAAATGCTGTGCCAGAAGGTGTCTTGTAGTAAAATGGTAATTGTGTTATGCTGTGCCTCGGTGATGGTGGGAAGAAATAGAGGCATTTCCCTGCTGATACAGTTGCTTTGCACAGGAGCTTAAAATAGTGGAGGTGTCCTACCAGTTACAGGATGACGTTGTATCGTTGCACCCTCTTTGAGTTTTGCTATGTAATAGTATCGTTTTTCTTTTGCTCAGTGTTCTAGAGAAGTTGGATTTCTTTGTTTTGCCTTGAAGAGTTGCGTTGCTTTATAATTAGCTAAAAAAATTAAGGTGAAGAATTTAAATCTGTGCTTTCTTTAGCAATAAGAACATGAGTTTGTATTGGTCTAGTCAGGTATGACTTTTGAAGGAGATAACAAATCAGTAGGGCCTGTTCTGCAGTGGGTAGAAACCCATGCAGATGGCTCTTATTTCACCCTTCATTACTACTAACCACGGGGTTAACTTTGAAAGCTTCAACCTCTCCTTCCATTTTTTGTAATCTTACATCAAAGTCAGTTTCCAGCTGTGCTAAGTAATACTTTGTTTTATCCAGATATGAATCAGGCTTATTCATTGCCCTTATTCTCTATTCTTTCTTAACCTGTTTCAGTTTTAGTCAGCAGCAGAATTATTGCCTACATGCTCATAGGTCTGTTGTCATTTTGCCGTTGACTCTTTATTATTTTTACTAAAAAAAACCCCAAACCCAGTTTTTTGTACTAAATTTCACTTTGAAGCCTTGCAGTGTTTCCACAGCCTCTTTGAGTATCTCTTGTAAAATGTTTGTCTTGCAGACCGACTTCTTACAAAACCAAAACCAAGGGCTGGGTTTTGGGGTCTGCTGCTGCATGAATACACAGGTGGGTTCACACAAGTTCTCCACGGCATCATTATAACTATTCCATGAGCAAGGAGACCAGGATGTTGTAGTTTTCAATATTATGCAGGGTCTTTCAGATTCACAAAAGATATTTAAGTGCCTAGATACCACTAGTGATCTGAATGCGCCCAGTATGCCTTTGAAGAAGCTAGTTAAGTTGTTGGCAGTTTTCTTTGAAACTTGTTCCGCTATAATTGAAAACAAGCCTTTCTAGACATTCCTTTTACTCTGCAATGTCCATTCAGGAGCTGAAATTAACTCTATTTTCTGGCTTAGATTTCCTGCAGATCTTTCTAATTTTGGGGCTTTCTCATTTCAAAGCATTGATAAATTAGACTTTTGATAACAGAGCGCTTTCTTTGTGTACAGTAGAGACTGCTCATTAATAATTGCTTTTCTAATTTTTTTCATCTTTGCAATTGAAGGCTGCTTGGTATTGCTGCTGATGGGCTCTAAGAAGCAGCCAAGGATTAAAAGTTCAGAGAAACTGATTCCTAGCGCTGTACATGAGACTGAAGACCTGTTGCCATGGCAGTGTGTGGTATTGTCTGCTAAATACTTGGAGATTTTTGAGTTTTCCCTGTTATCAGCAGAAAGCCATACATAGTGATCCTGTATCACAAGGCCTCGGGAGCTGTGTCGGCTTCTGTTGGCCTGAGCTGGTGCCGGGGCTGAGGGACCTTGTTTTCCTGTGTCCGGTGTCTTGTGCCTGTGGCCTCCTTGGGGTCAGTGTGTCACAGCCCTGGGGCGATTGGTATGTGGCAACCCACAGCCTGGTGTTGGCTGAGGCTGGAGGAGGCGTACAGGCACCTGCCTGGCTGTGCCTGGGATCCAGTGGGAAGGAAGCAGAGTGTGATAAGAAAATGTGTGAAAACAACCCCCGTGTAGCCAAGACTGAGCAGGAAGAGATATTCCCCACCAGTTCTGCCTTAGGCAGAATAATACTTTTACCTGTACAAGAAACGAAGTTTTCTTATTAAATACTAAGGAATAACAATAAATTTTTAGCTCCCTTTCAATGTTGTTCCCTTTTACCCATAATAAGTTTTTTATTAACTTTAGAAACTCCTCTTTAATTGCAGAATGCTGAAGAAATAAGCTAACTTAAGCCAAATCCTGCTAAAACTCAACAGACCTGTCTTGTTTAGCTAATGCCAGGCTGCTCACAATGTACACTCTTTGCACATATCTAGTCTTTTGGCACCACAACCAGTAGCTTAACTGCATTATTTCACCTGATTAATCACCTAATTTTCTTCTAGTTGCTAGTAAAGAGGAGTTTCTTCCCTGTTTCTCCCTTTTTTTTTTTTTTCCTTTTGTGAAACAAACTTGATATAGTTTAATTTTTAGTCCTCTAATATCTATTTGAAAGACAGTTCTACATTGTCTGTTCAGGTTTTATTGTGAAACATGTTTGCACAATGCTGAACTCTTCATCATTCATTAAAAGTTTTTATAATTATATACATATGTTTTAAAATATTTTTTATTTCATGTATAATCATGAAGGCATAGATTTGAGGGAGGAATGTTAGCATTTCTGTTGAACTAAATCTTTCTTAACCCTAAACCCAAAATGAGTTCTTGAAGGATTTAAAGATTTGGATTATCGGAACACAAAAGGATGAAAGACAGGGTGACAAATACTAAGGATAATAACAAAGAACTGCCATTTTAGCTTTTTAATCCAAGTCTGTTTTTAAGTACTCTATATATCCTGCTGTGAAACAGATACTGCTAGTGTATAATAATAAGCGTATTTAAAAAAAGACCCTCAAACTATTCTTTTCCTATCTATTGAAACACGTAAAGGTGCCTGCATTTTTAAGTATTGGCATAAGAATTTTGAGTACATTGCTGTGACAGGAAATTACAAAATAAACCACAGCCTTGAAATGTGATTTTGCATTGTATGGATGAGTCCTTTAAACAAAGGTCTGATTCCTTTGCAGAACGAGACCCAGATGGGTTGCTAGACATCATGGCATCCCAGTTGTCCGTTACACATGCGTGCATGTGCAGAACAGCTCTACATGGAGCACACAGCAGTGAAAAGAGTGCTTTCTGGAAAGCATTCATTACTGAGTGTGCTGATCCTAGTGATCTGCTCGTGCAGTGTATCCCTTGCATTCAAGAAACGTTGGTCTACCATTTTTGTGCAAAGCACGCTCCAAGCGAGTACACTTCCAGGAAGGATTGACCTGCAGAATATCTGTGAAGCTGATTTATCTGCCCATGTGCAAGTCTGACAACTGAGATTTGTTCCATGTTCATGCCTAATCTGTACAGCCCAGGTATGTGTTTCTATATATAAACCTGTGGATAGAAATAAAACTGGAGCATCAGCAATACTCAGATAATGCTCTGCTCATCTGTTCCTTGTGAGAAGTTCAACACGGGAGTATGTCATTATTGAACTTACTGTTTACTGTCAGAGCGCAGCAAAACATAGTCATAACTCTTCATTAAAAAAGCAGATGAGAATTTGCTTTGATGGTTGCCAACATTTACTGTCCTGCAAGGAAAATGCAAGTTAGGGGGTGATGTTTGTTAGCAAGGATTATCTATAGACTGAAAGAAGGTCCAGAATCCATTTCTATAAATAGTCATTGTATAACAACCCTCTCTGGCTGCAGCTTCCCTTCTGGCCTCTCAATCACAGTATAGAGTAGGTTCTGGCCACTGCTTTACATTATTGATCTTTCTTTGTACCTTCCTGTAAATATAAATATTATTTGGGGAGTCTGGTACCATGCATAGAGATGTGGCAAACTTGCCAAGCCACTGATTTTGTTGTTGTTGTTGTTGTTTTTACTTGAAAATCACTGCTTCAGAATTGAAATCTAGCTTTACTTGTAAGCAGTCGCCAATGATGATTTTATTTTTTTCTCAAAGATTGTGAATCCTTTAGATGTATTTTAGTGGATAACAACAGCACAATCCATGTCATGTACTCCAGCTCCCTACATTATCTTACTATATTTGCTCTGTAGCTCTAAATTAAAAAATTACTGTAGAAGAGCTGACATCAATGCTGTGAGAGCATTCTGTAGTAATTGGATAGTGTTCTAGAAGCTCCCCTGTGAGGTCTGCAAATGAGGAGGGCAGAGCTCTGTCTTGATGGCAAAATATGGTTCCAAGTGGGGTTTTCTGCAGTAGAAAACTCTTGTTCACTTTATGTATGAGTAAATATACAGATCAGTTTGTGAAGCCAAGATTTCTATGTTGGGCTTGTTATCTAAAAACAAATGAGCAGAAAACAGATAAGCGTATTCTGATTTAACTGTGTGTGCTTCAGTATATGCTCTATATTCCTTCGATGTTAAAAGCTTTGGGGTGGCTGTGTTCCTACTCCCAAGTGAGTAGCAGACCTCCTGGTGTTTATGTTACTGTTTATATTTTCTTTCTATTTTTAGTTTGGACAGTGCATGTCAGTCCTCCTTCATTAGTTCCATAGCTTTCTCTAACTAAAGATGAGAATAAAACCAATGTTTGTATCAGCATCTAAGAAAGATGTGAATGAGGTTTAGTGCTTCTTATGTATGCACATATGCAGGCTGGACAAATTGGCTGACAGGAACTTCATGAAGTTTAGCAAGAAGTGCAGAGTCCTGCACCTGGGAAGGAACAATCCCATACACCAATACCTGCTGGAAGCCATGCAGCTGGAAGGCAGCTTAGCAGAAAAGGACCTGGGGGTCCTGGTAGGCACCAAGTTGAACATGAGCCAGCAAGGCGCGCTTACTGCAAAGAAAGTGAATGGTATCCTGGGCTGCGTTATGCAAAGCATTGCCAGCAGGTCAAGAGAGGTGATCCTCCTCCTCTACTCAGCACTGGTGAAGCCACACCTGGAGCACTGTGTCCAGCTCGGGGCGCCTCAGTGCAAGAGACATATGGACGCACTAGAGAGTCCAGTGAAGGGCAACAAGGACGATTAAGGGACTGAAGCACCTCACATATAAGGAAGGGCTGTTAAGAGTTGGGACTGTTGAGCCTAGAGAAGGGAAGGCTCAGGGGTGATCTTGTTGATGTGTATAAATACCTGAAGGGAAGGTGTGAAGAAGATGGAGCCAGGCTCTTTTCAGTGGCGCCCATTGACGGGACCAGAGGCAATGGGCACAAACTGAAACATGGTAGGTTCCATCTGAACCTCAGGAGCACTTTTTTCACTGTGAAGGGTGACTGAGCATTCGAGCAGGCTACCCAAGAGTTTGCAGAGTCTCCATCCTTGGAGGTACTTGAAAGCTGTCAGGACATAGTCATGGACAACCTGCTGTAAGTGACTCTGGGCAGAGTGGTTGGACCAGAGGACCTCTAGAGGTCCCTTCCAACCTCAACCATCATGTGATTCTGTGATATTAAGGCTGTTGAACAGCAAGTGATAGGCAGAAGTTTCCACTCTAGTTTCTGGAAATAGGTAACTGTTTTGCTAAATGTTCTAAGCAAATATTATTTGACATTCAAATTGAATGTTGATAGTAAATTTCTGTAAGGATTATTAATACTCAGCATGTGTATCTTGTTACATTTTTGACTATAATATATTTTAGCTTTCAAACAAATGCTGTATGTGCTGCAAATATGTGACTTTCTTGGATATGCTTGCTAGTTTCTGAACCTCCAGATGATAGCAATGATTCCAAGTCCCTCAGGGGCAGTTACGCAAGTCGTATAAGGCGCGAGCAGTTATAAATGCTCTTAATGCACGCAACTAAGCTAGAAAAGCTGAAAAAACTCATACAGGGTATTCTAACCTTCAGCTGACAAGAGCTATTGCAGCCCCTTAATGTATCTCCAAGTCAGATTTAGTTTAACTAAATTGATAATGTGTTAGTTGCAGTGCTGGGGGTTCTCCACAGAATGCAGGATGCTGACAAAATATTTGGACACTTAGTCTGTGGTTCAAGCTGTCATGATTAAACTGCTATCAGGAGTTCAACTGGCAGAAGTAGTTAACGTTGGCTGTAATAGACTATATATGCTGCAGTAGCACCTTCTTCCCTAGACCATGTATGTTGTGTTTCCGGTCACCTTCAATTCCAGGGTGGGCTGTATGACAATTTAAATTGAAACAGCTCAAAATAATCTAGAGGAGCCTAGAAATTGCAAAAGAGAAAAAATTTGTAACAAATTGCTTAAGAGATTTAGGAGCCAAACTCTATAATGAGCTTGAACCCATGAGGAAATCCCTATGTTAATTCTCATCCCAGTTATGCTGTGTTTGCCAAGAACTACAGCCAAACCTTTCTTAATTTAGGTATATTTCTTAGCTGGAAAGATCTACAGAGGAAAATATGGTATTATTTTCAAGGTTCATCAGCTTTCCAGCCAGTCTGAAGAGTCATGCAAATGGTTTGCTTAAAACTTTGCATGGGGCAGGGTGTAGTAGGTTTCAAGTTAACTGCAAGTATCTTTAGTTCTACTAATAATACAAAGCAAGCCTGAGTTGTCCCCATTAATTGCTATTTTTGGTTCAATGGATTCACCCTTAGGATGTGTTCAATCAAGGAAAGATTTTATAACCCTGAGCAAAATTATGCCACTTGGATATTTATTTTCTTAGGATTTCTGTTGGTTTTAAATTAAATTTTGGAGGTAAAGAGTGCATTATTAGAGCTTCACATTATGTCTAATTAAATATTTGTTAAAGTTACAGTTTGTATACCTGCATAAAAGTAACAAATGAAAACCACCTTCCTCTGGCTTAGTCAGTAAACACTTATCTACTAAGTGAGCATCTCGGGGGCAGGGGGGAGAGAAGTTGCACCTTCATGCGGTAAACAACAGGACTTTTGCCAGTGCTGTAGGCTTGTATTGTCCTGGCAGAGCGGGGTCCCAGGAAGCCGAGTGCCATAGGAAAATGTGTGAAAACAAACTCCCATGTGGTCCAGACTGACTAGGAAGAGATGTTCCCCACCGGCTCTGCCTAAGGGTGACTGAGACTGTCAAGGGCAGGGCATGTGGAAAGGAGGAGCATAGCGCACCAGAGAATGAGGTAGATGCTAGGAAGTTTTTTGAATAAGTTACCTGTATTAGAAATGAGACTTTTTAATATTCATACTGGTAATGAGGTTAGTTAGATTGCTGGAACGAGACTGGAGTTTGGACTACTGGACTGATAAAACACTATTGCACATCCAGTATGTTCTTGGGTCTGCTTAAATGACGTGCTGCCTGTTGCAGGGTTCTGAGTGTAAAGAGGCACAAGAGGCATGCGTCGACATGCTGAGAAAAGTTGTTCCTGACTTGCACTCAGTGAAGCTTAGTATTTGTGACTAACTTTTGCAGCATTTCCAAAGGTATGTGGAATAGCTAGTCCATATTTGAAAGGTCACTCTGCCCTGTCATCATGTGTATTTTTACATTGAAAAAGTAACTTTTTGTTTATAGTTTCATTTCCATTTATGTTAGCAAATAAAAGCTGATGTCCCGTTTGTTTTTGTTTATTGTAAAAAAAATAAGTGAGCAATATTTTTTGTAATTACAGCAGCTGATCTGTTTTGTCTCAATGAATATTTTTAATGTTATTAGAAATTGTTAGTTTGTCTTTACGTTTGTAACAGATTGCAGCTTTATTTCTTACTCAATAGGAATTATATGTAACTGCAAGTAACAAATATATTGTTTAGACATGTTGCAAACTTAACGTTTCAAGCCATGTTTTAAGCTTTTGGTGGGAATTAATCCCTCTTTTCCCACAAGCGTGAACAAAGGAAAGTTAAGAATGTCTGTATAAGAAATCTAATGAGAGAATACTTAAGTCCTGTTTCAGTATGATACCGGAATGTGTGGCTGTTCGTAAGACTGCACAGCAATGTTCACTTTCTGAAATTATGATAAAGTGATGTATTAAACTTGCATGAATTGGTGTTTAGCTAAACATATAGCACTATTAAAGACTTAGAGTATTCATGCACTGCATTAGCGTCAACTGGAGTACTTGTAAGCTATCACATGTGTTAATAGATTGCTGAGAGCAGATTTAAATTAATGTTTGTAAAGTTCATTATTACAAAAATGAATTGAAGTTCTATCACTCCTTATTTCCACTTGTCGGTCTCATTTCAGCAGCACCTTCCAGTCATGGCTTCCGGTATAGTTTGCAAATGACAGCAAAAGAACAGCAGCGATCTCTTACATTATTTTAACCTTTACAGTGTATTTGTTTGGAGTAGGCAACCATTGCATTTCTTTGTTGCTCACAGAATATTAAGGTTACAGACAGGAGAAACTTAAAACCTGAAAATTTTGAAAAGGTCAAAGTAGTGTGGTTTAGGACTGTCTGTATGTCTTCATTTCAGCAGATGACAACTGACCAAATACTAATAAGCTACAAGCTAGATATATTTTTAAATATCGATACAAAAAGTGTTTCAACAATCAGTTTAAATGACAGGTTTTCTGTTAGGTTTTCAGTTGTTGATACCCAGGAGTTATTAAATTTAGCAAAGGCATTTTGATTTTTTTCACTGCTGCAGGGTTTATTGCTACTTCATTCTCTTGGACATGCATGTTTTTATATGGCAAGTGTGGTATTGTAGCAAAGACTTTTGATTACTCTTAGCAATATGCATAGAGTTTCATTTGGTAGAAAGCAGAGTGGAATTACACCTTTTGTTTACAAAGCATTGATTCTCAAAACAGCAAGTCATCAGCAGCACTTGCCCATTCAAATACTGTACTTCAGTTAGGCACGTTGACCTGTATGAAATAAGCACTTGGTGTTCACATTCAAATTAGCAATGTTTTCAGAGGGAAAAAAAAGAAAGAAGACATTGTCATAAAATCGATGGAAGATGAAACATCACTGAAGATATCCCTCTGCAGCAAGCTAGGGTCAGTTATATCTAATGGATACCTAAAAACCTCAAAGGCTGTGGATACTGTAATCTCACTAGACAATCTATCTGTTACTAAGATCATAATGTTTTTGCCTTGATATCTAATCTAAGTCTCTTGCAACATTGAAATGTTTCCTGTTCTGTGCCTGGTGGTCTGTGAAAACAATTTACTTCCTTCTTCTTGGCAGTTTCTGAAACTTTGAAGTCTAGTATTAAAGTCTGTCTTCCAGCCTTCTTGTCTCTTTAACAGAAAGAAATGGATGCCTTCAGGAGACAGCTTGTTGTGTTTCTCTGGGGTTGCTGTATCTGTTCATTGGCTGCAGAGGCGGACTTAAAACAGGAGCAGCTTAGTTCTCAGACCTTTTGGGATTATTATGGGAATTCCTATAACAGAGGTCATGTAGCAGTAAAGAAAGGAAGATGCCGTTATGGACACCTTAAAGCTAGTGGGCATAGAACAGATTTGTAGACCCCTACTTTCTGTTGATCCAGATTCTTTTCAACCTGGTAACCTGAAACAATTGTTAATTAGTGAATGTTACTCCTTTAGATGTCCCTTCTCTGAAAGATCCAGGAAGCGTAATAAGCTGTAATTATTTCTATGCCACTTCATCAGATTACAGCACAGCATATCTTGTGAAAGGGTTTATTGCTCCCTTCCACTTAGCAAAGCAGTCCTCTGACAATGTGAAGGTCTCTGATGCATGAAGAATTAATACATTCTTCCCGATGAACTGTATCCAACCCTGCTAAACTGCTGACTTTATTTTGGATGTGTGACCTTTTACCTTCGGTGTCTGTTCACTTCTGTGTTGAGATGAAATGAGAACAAAGCCCTAATAAGAGAAGGTCATTAAATGCAGATGGTCTTCTATTTTAATACAAAGATCTGAGACAATAACCCAGCTCACACTGAGGAAAATTGTGTTGTCAGGGAAGAGGTTACCTTGGCAACAAGGTCACCTGGCAGGGCCTGCGGTGTGAGGAGAGTGATGGGGCAGCAAGTGATGGGAGAGCCTCAAAGATGATGAAAGAGCAGGAGGTCAATCCCTCACACTTCTCGGTGACTTCCATCAGCTCAAGGTGAGTTACTCCAGGAGTTTTATAAACATGACTTTCTGAATACAAATGGTCTGTGTGAATTGTCAAGGGCATGGAGGACCAGAGGAGAGGGCTTTACATTCAGGAAATTGTTATCATCAAAAGCTTTTTTGCGTGTGTGCTTTTGGGGTTTTGTTTGTTAGTTTTGTTTAAGAGGGAAGAGTAGAAGTTCTTTGGGAAGCTAACCTGTGGCTACTTGCTCATAGCTATTTTTCCCAAAGAAGTAAATGTATGTTCCTGGAGAAGGATCACATCATTTAGATGTGGAGAAGGGAGACTGAGGATGCAGTCCATGGTGCTGGGAACAGATGAACTGACAGGGGGTTCTGGTTCGTAGCTGTTGGTGCTAGACAGGTGTCCTTTAGGATTTTGTCTAGCAACCTTAAGACGAGTTAGAGCATAGGTGTTTGCTAGTGAGCTCACGACAAACCAACATCATGCTTGATCAACTTACGAAATTCCTACAGAAACTTTTGTAGCTAGAGGAAACCTGAATGCTTTTGAGGTTGGTTTAGCAATCAGTGTGCTAGATGGGCCCTAAGGCAAAGGCTGTGGAGAAGTTGCTAAGCATAGCTGGCAGACCTAGTGATTCTTAGTCCTTACAGGATGTGTAAGAGATAAGATATGGAAGAGACCAGAGCGATGTGTTTAAAGGTATATGAGAAAGTGAAAGGGACAGACTCTATCTAAGGAACAAAGAGAAAAGCAAAAAAGGAAAAGGTATGGAAGATAAAGCATGTGGTTTGGAAACAGCAATTGGCACTCTCCCTTTATTCTCTTCTTTCCATACTGTGAGAAAAATTAAATAGGGAAATTAAAAAGCAACCTACTTAAAGCAAATAAATAAATACAGCACTGTAATTAGCAGGTGGATCTTAATCACTCCCTATGTTTATATTGTATCTGTTTTTATTTTCTTCACCAAGCCATTAGGCTTGTCTATTGCTGTTTGATTGCTAGGCCCTGTAAGAAATTCACTGCCCTGCCATCCTTAAGGCACTTTTCTCTTGGTTCAGAATTTTCAGTGAGGCAGAGTCATTGCATTCCATCTCTTCATAATTAGTATGCCTGCTAACCATGTCTGCAGTGTAAACTAAATTGCTCAGTTGGAAGCAAATGAGACAATGTAGTGGTGTTATTCTGTATTCAGTGTTCATGTCTGGGTCTGGTTTTCAGTCAAAGAATTGCCAGCTTTTTCGATTTCCAAAGCAACATTCTGCAAATGTGTAAATGACACCACCTCCTCTCTCACATTGTGCAAGACTCTACGTCTAACTGCAGTGAAGAGAGAATCGAACTTGTGACTTTGTTAGTGAGGAAATGATGTTCTTGATACTTTTCTCGGTCCTCCTCACCTCAGGCAAAACTAACCTACTCCTCCTCCTCCACAATCCTGTTGTTAAATGGAGATACAGCAGAAAGACACAGTCAGCGCTGATAACAGGAAAAGCAAACACAGTATACGAACTGCTAAGTTATTCTAGACTGCTCTTAATTTTTAAGGTCTGCTTCACTTTTGTGCTGGAATTGGTGATGTAGCTAAAAACATCTCCTCCCAAGATCTACTTATTCTTAACTAATGCCATGAATATTTCTTTTTTAAGGGTGTGGGAAAGGTAATGGTCATATCTGCAGTGATCTGTAGAAGTGACCTCAAATGTGTTTGAAACTATTTTTACCCCCATGCTTACACTTTTGCTACATTTTAAAGGATCAAAGGAATTGTGGTATCACCGAATTAACATTAGTTGATGTTCACTGGTTTTACCTGTTCATGTCCAAAGATATATGTATCCAGGTTTGTTTCCTGAAAAATGTAGCTGAAGATTCAACTGTACTTGCTATCTGCACAAAGTGGGTAGGAGTTCATTATTGTACATGTACCACTGGGTTCATTGACAAACTAGAAAACATTGAGGAATACTGTGAAATTCACAAATAAAAAGTGAGTGCTGGAAGCTCTGAAAGTGAAATTATTACTAAGGAAGTAGGAATTTAGGCTCAAGTTCTTAATTTTCCTTTTTGAGCTTTTTACCTCACCTTTCCATCTTGTATGTTTGTACATGTTAGTCTGATAAGAGAGCTCAGGATATAAGAATGTTTAACAGAATGACAAAAAGGTATTCAAATTTTGGCCGGTGAGTTTAACAACTGTCAGTTAACTGAGCATTCTGTTAAAGACTGAGAAATTATAGGTAGAGGGCATAATCCAAACTCTCAGACATGCCTTGTCCTGTCATTTTCCACTCTGAGAATTCAAGGAACATTAGTAATCAAAGAAGTAGCAAGTACTATGCAAGTACCTGAAACTTGATTTCGTCTAAGCAGTATCTTCTACCTCAGTTTGTGTGAAGGGAAAGGTTCATGAATTGAAGAATTCAGTCTGAAAAAAGCTAAGTTGTGATTGTAGTTGCAGCAGCAGGTGTACCACCACAGTTAAAGAAATGACTGCCTCTTAAATGTGGGTGTAGAAGTGGGCTGCTCTTTCTCCAAATGAGCTGCCACTGTTACCCTAGTTATAAAGACAGCAATCTCTTAAGTGACATTTAACAAAATTACTAAAGCAAGAGAATAAGATAACAACTTATTACTAAAATACTAATTGATATTTTGAAAAGCTGTAACTTCCTTGCTTAAGCACTTTTGTCAAATGCTAATTAAATACATAGACATTCTCTTGCAAATTTAATAACTTCACAGCATCTATTGCTTCTCCATTTTTTGGTAATTGCTTGACTGTGTTCCCCAATGTACTATTCATCCAGAGTACATAACTTTCTAATAATCGATTGCTATGTTCCTGTGCAGTCACACAAAACCTCTGATGCAATACTTTGTTTAGTCTCAGCGCCCAAACCATATGACTCACAGTAAGAGTGATCAGCACATCTGATTGTGAAGTTGTCACTCCAGCCACAGTCGTGAATAGCATGCTCAGTTATGCACCACCCTACTGCAGGCTGCCTGGTAATAAATTTAAAATTGCAATAAGTTGTTTTTAATTTGGGCAAGAAAAAGTAATGTAATTCCAAAGGCCCAGCATCTCACCTGTAGCTCACTTTGAAGTTTCATGCATAGGACCCATCCAGGAGTGCTAATCGGAATGACTAATGGTCTTCCCATCCATGTTACCGGCCTCAACTTGGCTGTACCTCAGGCTTGAAGCATCCATACCGCACTTATGCATTCAGTATATTTTACAGACAGCTAGCTCATAGCTTGTGCTTTGTCTGTCCAGCCATTGGAGCTGGTGAACTTGAGTCTATGTTGACGTGGTGGGTGTGCTAGAGCGCTGCTTTTCTAAGTAACTGGTGCAGGTGGCTTCTTAACACTTGCTTGGGGCTTGAACAGTTACATTGGGTGGCACATTTGGGAGTAGGATCAGACATCTAGTTGCCTGGTGGCAGTGGCATGCTTTTTTTTAGGTGGTTAGGATCTCAGCTTTGCTGTAGGTGTGTGCACTTCTCTATGTACGTGTATAACATGAAGGAGGTTTATGAAAACAGATAAAAGCAAATATGGGTTGTTTATTATTAAGATAATGTTATCAAGATGAACATATTTAGTTGTAATGCATTGGAAAAGTAAAAATCAATGTTACCATGTAAAAGAACTTGTAAGTTTTCATGCATACCCTTTTATATGCTCTGCCTGAGTGGTTGCATACCGATCTCTTTCTAAATAGCCAGTGAAATTGTTATGAAGGACCTAGTGCAGGAATACCCGAGAGCTGGGTAATAATGTAAGCATTAATTTAAATAAAAATTATAACAACTGATTAAATGTTGTCATTTATTACATGTTGGGATTTCTGGATATACTTTTTTACTAGTTTTAAAATTAAAAAAACTATGGCGTTATTTTATAAAATAAGACTCTTAAAGTTGATTGAAAACTTGTATTAATAATGATTGTAGAATAGCTGAGGAGGGATCATAATATTTAGGCCTTCTGAACATTGTCAGCCTGTGTCTTAAGTGGGTGTTCTTGCTATTTATATTTATAGGATATTTAAGGAAGATATGAAAACGAATAGATGCTACTATGCAATGTCACGTTTCTCACCTTAGTAAGTGTTTGTGTCCTTTTTTTATTCTGTGGGAGTTTAAGGTAATTCATTGATTGCAATAAAATAATTATAAAATGGTAGCTGTTGACGGATGTAGGTTTGAAGTTCTGGATTTATATTCTCACAACACTGCTAGACTCCCATCTTTAGTAATGGCAACTTTTGATGTTACACAAGACTGCTACTAACTTACTTTATTTTAGTAGATGCGTATTAAATGCAACTGTACAACTTGGATTTTTGTAAACGTATTTGCAATTACAAGTGGCTTTAACTGTTCTTATTGCATAATTACTGAAAGTAATTTGAAGCTTCAAATGTGCATTAGGCAACTTCCAGTGGACTGAGAGAGGCTAGAAGGATTTCGTCCTTTGAAGAGAAAGTATTGCTTGTAGGCAACTTCCTAATATTTCTTTCAGCAGCTGTTAGCTATGCTTTCATTCCTTTTTTTACCTCGTTAACATTCCCCATTTTCATAACTGTAGCCATGACTGCTGCTTCAGGAGCAGAAAAAGCTTGCTTCCTAGCCTCAGAGTAATATCTTGCCTGTTGACAATGAATTACTGTTCTGTCACTTGTGAGTGCTCTTTTCCCTGTTGCGAGGTAGCGCAGCATCTTCATTCTTCATATACACCATTAATCTTCTGTTGAGAAGCAAGTCTGTGGCTGTTAAGGATCTCCTGCATCTTTCTAGTCTTCCTAGGGTTCTGGGAGACTCTAAATCCCCAGGATAGAGCTGCAGTGGTCCTGTGAAAGTCAGCCACATGGCTACAGGTTACCTGCTTGGACTCTGACGATGTGGTTTGTGGAAGACCTTTCTAAAATTATGGGTTTTATTCCACCTTTTACCCCAAAATAAAAGACTTTTTTTTTTTTTTTTTCCCCTGACTCTCTCTGTGTCTTCTGGAGCTGTACTTACCTGTTCAAAATATCCTCTGTTTCTTATGTCAGATAAAATTTCCATCTTATTGGAATAAGCAGTTGGTAAAGATTTGGCCTTCAGATAATTAAAAACGTTTGAATGCAAAATTATCCACAAGCACTCTACTATATGTAAGTTTCCAGATGATGATTGGAAGCAGATAAAATTACAAACGTTTATTTTAACCAGAAGCTATTTTTTTCTGCCCTCTCCCAATTATGATCCCAGGAGGTTGCTGATCCTAATTTAATTGCACAGAATGGAGCAATATTTTTCATTATGAATGAGCTAACCAAAAGATTTAAGTAGTTGCTTATGCTGTTTAGACTGTATTTAAGTTTTGGGGGAAGTACAGGATACTAATATTGAAAATGAATAAATGTGTATACAGACAGACTATGCAGAAAGTCTAATTAAAGCAATATTACTATGAACTATGAACATCAAGCTTTTTTCCTGCAGTTCACCATTGGGAAAAAATCTCAAAATTAAGAAAAACGAACACATAAATTTACTCTAGAGCACTTTATATTGCAGGCTTGTGCTTTAGGTGAATTCTTCAGTAAGATCTGCAGAATCCAGGTTATAATTTGAAAAGACTACTTGATCAATTACATATATGCAGGGTAGGATTTTGCTCATTATCTACAGCTTGATCAATGTTTTATGTACTACCAGAAACTAACACTGCATATATTTGAGTTAAAACTATAAGAGTTTAAATCAGTTCAACAACACCTATAGGTAGAGGTGCTAGAAAAAAGACTGTGCAAGTTAAAATTATATCTCTAACCTCAGTTTTGAGGGGGGAAAATACTATTTAGTAATACTGTAAAGTGCACTGAAACGCATTTTCATCAAAGTCCCAATTTAGTTTGCAAAACTTGATTCTATCCGTGTGGGTAAGCGCAGAAGCTCTTGCAGGACCAGCCTCTGAAACGCCTTCCAAGAGAACAGGAAAAACTTAACTCTCTTCCCTTTGATCTATTTAATAAATATAAAGGTCATTATTTTCAAAATAAAATTCTGAAGTTATAGTACCAAAAGCCATATTTATGTCGTCTTTAAAAAGCATCTGGATTTTCAAAGGGATTCAGCTCTTGAGATCTTAGAGGCCAGAATTATTTAAAAAAACCAATTCTTTTTGATATAGAATTTAACACATCAGTTTTGCAGGACTTTTAATACTGAGTGATGGGGGCGTGATGTTAGAAATATATGGCAGCATTTTTTAATTTTTCTTTGTACTTTTCATTTCCTATGTGCCTGTTAAGACTTGCAGGCAGAAAAAATTGCCTACTTGATGAATCAGTTGTGTAGTTGTGTATTCAGTACTGTCTGTTTAAACTACGTACAGCATCGGGAGTACACACAGTATAAGGTAAATTAAACAAGTAATGAGTTTTTCAGGAATATTCTACCTGGCACTCAAGGTTTTATGTGCTGCAGCTGCTGAGCAGACTCTATTTTTGTTCCCTTTGAATCCTTTTCCATAAGGCCATCCAAAATTCTCTCTGGGAGCACTATCTGTGGCTGACAAAACTGCTTGCGACTGAGCTGCAGTTGACTGCCCTCCTTTGAGGGCTAGCACACCCGAATGATGTCCAGAGGAGCACCAGTCCCTGTGGAAGAATCTTTGGGGGAATAAAGGTCCAGACATGGATCCAGATTAATCCATGTCATGGATAAGTATAAGCAGGACTGGCACAACAAGCAGCAGTATGCGTGGGGAAGGATGGCTGCCATTGAAGCTGTGTGCAGATAGGGCAACAAAAGATGCAGCAACTACCAGGTACCAGATTCAATGGGCTTCACTTTCTACTAGTTTCCCTGATGCACAGAAATGTTATTGGTAAAGGCTGAACTTTCCTTTCTGGTTTGTTACCTGGGTTTTGTCTTTAATTTTATAGGACCTAGTGAGGTAATGGTATGTGAGACTCATCAGGCTGGTCTTCTGCAGCCAAAAGCGTGCTTGATATATGCTTCTAAATTGTTACTCTTGAAGGTGTTCTCTGATGGCAGGACTATGGGCCCTGCAGCTTTCTGTTTGGCTTCAAGAAATTCTTCTGCAAAACTTTTTATTTTAGAGTATGTTGCTCTTATATTTGCTAACATTAAGCAATTTTTCTGCTTTCCCTTTCTGTTCTAATTCAGTTCTCAGTGCTTCCACTTTTGAGGCCACAAATGTGATAAGCTTTTATTCTTCATGGAAACTGCACCTAGAAGCCGTATGCTGTCTTGGTTTATATGTTGAATGCTGATGAGGGTTAATTTTTAGAAGAAGTGGTATGTAGAATGAAGTCAAATTACTATATATTCAGTGTCTATGCATAGATGCATACATGCAAAGAACTATCTCCCTCCTAATTTTGGGTGTTGATCCTAGAGCATGTATTTTGGAGCTGCATCTAAAATAAAGTTAACTTGAGCTGGTGATGGTAAATGAAACAGCAGCAGCCACAGGAAGAGGTTCATTCAGCCTGTGCTTTGACTTCCGCTGGAGGTTGCTTGTCTTTCTCCATTTGCTGTGTACCAAGCCTAGGGTAACTTCCTACTTAGATGCCTTAGGCAACAAACTTATTTGTTATGTCTTTTAGGCTGAACTAATTTTCTTATGTCAAGCCTGAAGCCTTTGGATTTGCACTCTAACCATAAAAAAAGAGATGAATATGTGTGTGTTGGGGAGGGATTGAAACAATTTGGGAAACTTGAAAGAAAATTGGTTTAAATAGCTGTTTACACTTTGTGAATGGCCATGATTAGTTATCCTAGTTAGAAATATAATTAGCTGAATCAAAACAAAATAAAGATCACTACATTGGATTCTCTCTGATTGAATGTTAACTGCCTTATGAATTTTTAATTTTTGTGATATTACTTGATTGCTTCTTCATCCTGTAATTTACTGATAGGGAAATTTGAAATAATTATTTTTCAGGCCAAACATCAGAATGTTTTTGAGTACTTTGCAGAAAGTTATAGTCGTTTCAAAAGCAGTAAGTGTTTGTGTCAAAATTCAAATGACTTATCATAGGATCATAGAATGGTTAGATTTGGAAGGGACCTTAAAGATCAGCTAGTTCCAACCCTACCTGCCATGGGCAGGGACGCCTCACACTAGACCAGGTTGCTCAAAGCCTCATCCAACCTAGCCTTGAACACTTCCAGGGATGGGGCCTCCACAGCTTCCCTGGGCAGCCTGTTCCAGTGCCTCACCCAGCCTCAGAGTGAAAAACTTCTTCCTGAGATCTAATCTAAATCTACCCTCTTCCAGTTTGAAGTCATTACCCCTTGTCCTATCAAATTGCTCACAATTTTCAGAGGATCGGTTTACACTTCCAAAAGTAAGGTCATTTGAAAGCCTTTAGAAGCATCAAAGTAGTCCATTTGAAGATTCCTAGCATCCAAAAACTGGTAGGAAAAAGCCATGCACAAAACCCCACTTCCCTGCTGGAATGCAACAGTTCAGGAGCAGTAGAAGATTCATCATCCTCTAATAAAAACCTGATCACCTAAACTGTTTTTCTTTTAATTGTTCTGGATTTCTATAAGATGTCTTAGTCCTTGAAACTTTTTAAAGAACACACAGCTGCAATGTCCTGACCTTTTATGTAAATTAGTTGCAAGATTTGTGGGAGAGAGTCAGAAATGCAAACTATTTGTTCAAGATGTTAAACAAAATGTGCAAAGTGTTTAAAAATGAGAACAAATGCTCAAGGCACTGCTTTTCCACTGCTTCTGGGATGTGGAGTTTATTGCTGTTGACCTCAAAGCTGACACTTCTGGAAGTAGCCTGTGCTTCTGTATATGTTTCTTCTAATTTATTTTTTTTTAATGCCTTATTACCTCAAAAGTTGTTTTGGGCTTGAGTTTGAGAACCCAATGGCTGTATTGTTAAAGGACCAATTTCAACGTACTTCCTGGCACACAGATATGCAAGGTACACAAAATGACTCACGCAGCTGCCACTGTGTCCGTAAAGCTAGAAGATGAGGTCTTGGTTCTTAAAGCAGTATGAGCACTAAAGTTATAAATCTAAACTAAAGTAAGTATCTACATAATTCTGTCTTTAACCCAGCTAAGATTAATTATAGGACAATCTCCTCTTAGTTCTGTCATGTTTTTAGAATGCTTTAACAAAACTCTTGTTGCTTACGTCAATTCTGTACCCATTTGGTGAAAAAATAATACTGTGTTCAGAAGTTTGTCTTCTACAATTTCAATATATTGAAGAAAGAAAAAGATAATATATTTTTATACTAAATAAGGCTTGAAAGAGCTTTTGCTTAATTTCAGTCACTAAAACATATGGTTTCAAGCAAAACTGAGAGATTAAGTCCCCTATCAGTTGAAGGGGACTTAATTCATGCTTTATTTATGAGAAAATACAAATATGCTAACTAGAAGATTATTCAGCTTGGAATTAATATTTGATCTCTAGTGTACCCTAGGACAGGCAAAACTTTTTATCTAGAAGAATCACACCAAAGTGATGGCTAGAAGTTTGGTTGTATTCAAATTTATAACCGAAGTATTTGAAAATTCTCTTAACTTATGTCAGTAAGAAGTATTTTTGTCAGTTGTGCAATAGATTGTATTTGAATGACTCTAGAAAGCAATGGTGCTTCTTGTTACTTTAGACATCTGCGCTTCAAAATGCAACTATTAGGGAACACAGAGTTCAGTTGGAGAAACAACTGCTTTCGGTGTTTTTACCTGTCAGTCTTATTTCTTCCTTGTACACCTGTGATATACCAGCTCCATATGTGAAGGGCAAGTGGTTGCATTAGCCCAAAACTAAGGAAAAGAGCCTTCACTATGTGAGTACATGATAGGCCAAACACAGGTCTATGACAAATGGTCCTTTCCAAAGACTGACCGACCAACTGTTAGTATCTGCATACAAAGGAAAATATACTTTGTACATCTTCTCTTATGCTTATTGGTACATAGTTTGATCAGAAGACATGGATTTTGGCTCTGACTATGTTCTCAGTTGTAGCTTCCCAGATGCTTGCATGCCAGTTTCGATGCTTGCCAATGCTGGAAATAAGAATTAAAGCAAGCCTGTTAGCACTGTAAAAGCAGCCCTTGAACTTATTGAAATAACAGGATTTGGTTTCTTAAAACATGTCATTGCACTTCTTTCTGTGAAGCTGTGTTTTGCAGGACATCAAATCTCTGCACCTGCTTTGAAGAAAACACCTTTTTTAATCTCGTAGACCCTAGAATAGAAAAATTTTGGTTTCTGTTTTGTGTTTCTGTGGGATTGTATCTGTTTGTGAACTGCTGTTCAAAATATTTAGGTCTCATTTATCACCACCCTCCCTCCGTAGCCTCCTGAATGGATATCAGCCTTCACATAGGTGGTGTGGATTTCATGTGCTGTGTATGAATGGCAGCTCTTCTATACCTTTTAGTTATCCAAGAGTAATATGTGTGAAAGGCCAGAAGTTCATGAATCTTAAGGAAAGAAATAGAAGTGATACGTTCAAGATAAATATGTGTCCATATGTATTAATAAACTGTAACTGGCTGAGGTTTGAATCCAAGCCATTGTGTTTCTGAGAAGTTAAGTGGTTAAGCAAGTGATTTATAGTGGATAATCTCTAGGATGAATTTCTTCTCTTTTCCTATTAACAAATCTTCTATGAAAGCACAATACATCTTCTCAAATGTACTTATTGTTTTAATTGATCTTTTGCATTCATTCTGGTTGTTGCTTTTGGACCATGAATTGCTTGCAGATTATTAGTGTTTAAAATGCATTGATGAATCTCGATTGAACTTTGACTTTGTTATATGGGAGGATAATTTTTTGATGTCTAGGTGGAGATGAAATTAGTTTCTGGTGTGACTCTACAATCTATAAGATCAATATTAGTGTGTGTTTTATCTTTTCAGTCTGGGAGGAGCAGAAATGTGCGTGAAACCTTTGGAGCCACTGTAATTGACAGCATAAACAACAAATAAGCAGCAGTCTTCTGCTACACCCTTATTGTCAGTTGTTTCTAATCCTTTCCTTAAAATAAATGTTTAGGGTCAGTGGAGCAAAAGACTACCGTAGCTTTCTATTGTTGGAGATTTCCCTTGGCAA
>VYXH01007215.1:79574-90082 GCA_013397275.1 Burhinus bistriatus | reverse complement strand
AAAAAAAAAAAAAAGCATTACTTGTTCCAGGAATTAACCTAGTACCTGAGAGATGCAAAGTAAGTAGAACAAGAAATCTACTGTTTAGAAAATTTCATCAAGGGATTCCTCAAAACTTCCTTTTGCTTTTGGTAGCACTTTACATGTTTCCCTGTTAGGGAACAAACTCTTATACTTCATTTTGAAGCCATCTATGGATTCAAAAGTTTATTCAGTTCTAATGTTATCAAGTACCCATTACACTTAGGAAAATCAAGGGGGTGGGGGGGGAGGGAAGAGGCAGTGAAGAACAGCAGTGTATTTATTTCATCTGTGTAAACAAAACAAAAACTCTAACCAATGAACAACAACAAAACCCTATCCATGCAAACACAGCAAAAAACAACTTCAGGTAAGAAAGATACATTGAATATAGGACCCGCCCTTTCATATTGCCTTTGGATTGCTCAGGTGAAAGATGAAGTAAGAATATAGTTCCAGAGAAAAATAAATCCTATGATGAAGTTAGTTTTACGGACTGTTGTAGTCCGTAGCATATTCCCCTCTGCCTCCCTTGCTCACACACAAAGATGCACACTCTGCAGAAATTCAGAGCCCACAAAATTCATCCATTCCCCTTCATGCTGAAAATGCTGACCAGAAATCAAAGGGGAATAGAGAGTTCAGGCAGGGAAGCGCCATCTGTGGCTCACTGTTTTCCATTATGTACAGCATCAAATATCATCCCAAAGTTGAAGCCTGCATCCATACTGAGGACTAACAGATGTAGTGCGCAGAGACCTGCATCCAAATATCTGAATTTGCTTGCTGTTAAATATTTTTGTTTGTTTAAAGAAAATGTTTGTGATGCAGTTGCTTAGCTTTTAGAAAAAAAATTAAATTAATGATGTCAACATAGAAAAAGTACTTCTGTTTTGGCTTAGCAACTTGTTAAACTAATGGGATTTTTTTCTTTTGGTGATATTCCTCATATGTATTCTCAGCATATCCCACTATAGAGTCCACTGGAACCATTATACTGTGTGCAGCAAACGTTTATTGCCAATATGATAAATCATTTAACAATGCTCAGACAATCAAAACTGATTTACTAAACAAGTTTAAATCTTTTATTTTAACAAAAGCCCTTCTCAAACCCTCAGAAGTAAATAAGCCTTCTCAACATTCCATGCATGCTTAAAAAATAAAAAGGCAGAAGTTGGTGTGACTGATATTTTTCCAATGACATAAGTTGGAAATTATGCAAGTAACCTATTTAAGATTTTTCTAGGGTTTTTCTAGGATTTGCATAATGCAAAGTGATGTCGTAACTATTCTATGTGTGTGTGTATATATATATATATATAAAAACCTATCCTCTAATTCTATAAAGCAAGGTTGATTGAGCACAAGGAATTTTATTTTTTTAAAAATATGGTTTGCAAAAGCTCACAGCTTTTAAAGAAATCATGCCTGTTTACATTATTTGTTTCTTGTGATTACATTGGCACATTCGTAATGGCAGAGGAATAGTACTAATTCATCTGTTGGGACTTGTAAAGAATCAGTAGAATTTCCTAACTTCAGAATAAAGCAATAAGACTCTCCTTGCGTGTATTTATGCATTAGAGGAAAGAACTACTAATATGAGGGTTAACTCAAATCAGTTTCATATGACTGGTATTTTATAGAGAGTAGAATCTTTCTCTACACTTGTTCCAAAGCATGATGTAATAAGGCAGGTTCACTGTTGATTGTTACGTGCCTTTCTGCTCTTCTGTGTTCAAATCCATGGGCCATATGGCATTCACTCAATGGTGGTGACAGAGATTGCCCATGTGATTGCAAGGCTGAAAAATCACAGTTATTAAGGGAGGCCCCTGACAACTGAAGAAAAGCTGACATTATACTTATCTTAAATAAACATTAAAAGGAGCATCTGGGGAACTATAACTTGGTCAGATTTACTTCAGTCCCTGGAAAGGTCATGGTAAACATCTTTGGAGTGCCATTTCAAGCACATAAAGAACAAGCATGCAATCGGAAGTAGTCAACACTGATTTACCAAAAGAAAGCTGTGTTTTGCCAACCTTAACTTTTTATTTAAAAGTGTCTGGCAATGTGGATGAGGGGAGTCAGTGAAGCTGTAATATGGTTTGACCTTAGTATGGCTTTGACACCTTTTGCAGTGTTCTCATGTAGAAACTTAAGAAGTATGGGCTGGATAAATGGCTGGCTGAAAAATGGGTATACTGCCAGGCTGAAAGAGTTGGTGGCCAATAATGAGCAGTGTGCCCCAGGAGTTAACACAGAGGCCATTTTCTTTCATTAGAGTTATAGCATCATAGAAATATGGGTTGCAAGAGATCTTTGGACCTTGTTATTGTCTGTTGAGTGTTGTCAAGAGTTTGGTTCCACCTTTGATGTTATCCATCAAAACTTGGAGGCACTTTTGGATTGCCCCTTAGCCTCTTCTCAACCAGACTAAATAAGCTCAACTCTCTCAACCTCTCCTTCTAGAATCGTGTGCTACCACCACAGTGCTAGTCCTCCAACGTACCTTCTCAGGCTTCTGAGCATCTTTTTTGAACTAGGTGTTTTGGGTCTGGCTGAGATGGAGTTAATTTTCCCCATAGCAGCCCTCATAGTGCTGTGCTTTGTATTGGTAGCTAGAAAGGTGTTGATAACAGACCAGTGTTTTGGCTGCTGTTGAGCAGTGCTTGCAGAGCATCAAGGCTGTCTCCCCGACATTCCCCCCTCACCAGTCGACCTGGGGGTGGGCAAGACCTTGGGAGGGGATGTAGCCAGGACAGCTGACCCGAACTGACCAAAGGGTTATTCCATACTGTATGATGTCTGCTCAACAATAAAAGCTACGAGAGAGAAGGAGGAGAGAGGGGGCATTCGTTATTAGGACACTTGTCTTCCAGAGTGACCAGTACATGTACTGAAGCCCTACTTCTGGGGAAGTAGCTGAACATGGCCTGCTGATGGGAAGTAGAGAATCAATCTTTTGTTTTCCTTTGCTTCTGTGCATGGCCTTCGCTTTTGCTTTATCAAACTGCCTTTATCTTGACCCATGAGGTTTTCTTTTTTCCGTCTTATTTTCTTGTCTCCCTGCCCTGCTGAGGAGGGGAGTGATAAGAGTGGCTTGGTGGGCACCTGGCATCCAGCTATGGTCAGCCCACCACACTAGGCCACCCAGCAGGCATTGTACTCGAGATGCAATCTCGCCAGTGTTGAGTGGTATCCATAAACTATGCTTTGAGAAGTTTTGGCAGAACTTTAAGGGGGGGGAAGCACTAGGAGAGTAGTGCAGCATCAGAAGAGCTTGCCCAGACATTCTGGAGTCTGTGTACTTGGAGGTTTCCAAAATTTTGCTATGCAAACCTGTGACTGATCTGATTTAGTCGTGGCTATACTCTAGCTTAAAGTGGGAAATTGGACTAGATGACCCTTTGGGGTCCTTTCCAACAAACAATTCTATGATTGTATGATTCATTCAGTCTGTGAGAGCTGATTTTGATTTTTAAAGTCATGTTTTCTACTTAGATTTCTTTTTTTTCTCCCTTCCATGTTGCTAAACTACTCTAAAGAACTGAATGATAGGACTGAAAGATCTGTTTCAAAATGCTGGTGTTTCAAACTGATACTGTCTAGCTGAGTAACTTCTGATAGAACAAAATTTGTAATTGTGAAGCTCTCGTATCAGATTTTAAAAAATTCTATAAAACTGTGCACTTAATATCAAATCAGGGGGATGCCCCCTTTCACATAATTAAAAGGAATGCATCTTCAGTCTGTTCTCAGGACAAATGGCATTAACGTACTCCGTATTTTTCTAGGGCTGCAACATGAATACATTTTTGGAGGGGGAGGATGCCAGTTCACATGGTGAATGCATTTAGTGCTTTGCTATGCTGGTTATGGTTTAATCTCTTGTCATAATCCTAGTTGAAGTGTCATATTTTTTCAAAGGGAAAAGTCTCTAATTTTGTTATCAGCATTATGGTTACAGGAAATTCAACACTGAAATCATTAGTCTTGCAAGGAATAGAAATTAAAGAAGAATTTGTCCTGGAATATTTTCAAATACTCCCCATCTTCATAAATAAATGAATAAAAGAAAACATCAGAACTACGCAGAAACTTCTATGCGTCTGCTTCTGCAGGAGACAGTATGGTTGGGGTCTTTCTGTTGTCAAGGTACATGTTTCGGTTGTTGGGAAGACCATACAAACTATGTCATGCTTAGAGCAGAAGGCTGGGCTGAGGTCCCTGCTAACCTTGGTTATTCTGTTGTGAGCCTATGGAGTGAGCCAGGGAATCTGTTGTACTTGTCACCCCTGGTGCTGCTCCTTGGAGGTGTAATTCTATTCCTGTTTACCTTGAGGGCAACAAACTGTTCCCCAGACTTTACATGGTGAAATATGAACTGTCAAACACCTTTTCCTGTGTACTTTCAGAGTATGTGCTATTTGCGTATTTTTACTTAGGTATTGTGTAAAGGGGTGCTTGACACTTTGCAAAGCAGAGGGAAGCAGCAACTTTTCCTGGAGAGTTTATCATCTAGGATCTGAAATAAAATACTGAGTGGGTAAGAACAAAGTAAAGTGAGGATAAAGCAGGACTGCAAATAACATCCCAGGAACAATTTAGATCATGTGTGTATCTGTCTTAAAAGATCTTTTAAAAATAGTGCTTCCATATGCATCTTGTGAGCAATGATGTTTGGGGTCTATTGTATGGGGAGTGCTAAGAGCAAAATCTTAGCATGGTTTTAGAAGAGAAATGAGCAAAGACAATAACTCAAATTTAGTTGCCAAAACGTGGTTTGTGGTGTGTTGTTGTTTTTTTGTTGTTGTTGGTTTTTTCTTTTTTTTTTTTTCCTTTGTGAGGACATTTTGGGATAGCAGGAGGTGACAGCTAATTCCAAAGAAACCTGTAGAGAATGAGGGTTCAGAAATTAATGGTACAGTTGTGAACCAGTTATTTGATGTACAGGTAGAAAAGAAAGGGTGAGTTTCATAGTTACTAGGAAGAAATAGCATCAGGATTTTATATAAAGATAGGAAGGCTATAGTGCTGACCCATGCCTAAATAGTGTAGAGAGGAAGGTGGTGAACAACTGTACAGGTAAGCATTCAAAAAGAAATTCAGAGAACTCCCTCTTAGCCAGGAGAAGTTGCTGCAGGCTGTTAGAAGGAATGGAGTTCTCAATTCCTCCCCAAACCAAAACCAGGCTAGTTTACTCAGGTTACTATGTCTCATGGACCAAAACTTTCCAATGTGACAGCTTGTATCAAGGACAGTGAGAGCTCTTCCTCCTGTCCCTAGCATGGCCATTAGAGGAAGACATGGTCAGGGCTCAAAGGGTGGAAGTGTACTGGGATTGTCAGGTTTTGGAGGAGGGAGAGTTCGTGGAGGCCCGCTGAATGGTGTCTCTTAAGTGCTGCGCTCCAAGCCTTCTCCAGCTACCTATTGTGACAGTGGATACTGGGAAAGCTGTAGGTGTGTTTGAGAAAGCTGCAAACAAAGACCAAGACCACCTTTAATTTATACTTTCCTTTCTCTAGTTATGTTTCATGTATACTCTTACGCAACGTTTTTTGTTATAGTGTATGAGTTCTTATAAGCTGCGCTTCCTTACCATCTGTGACCATTTTGTGACTAATTTACACCCACCTATAATGTTCCTTAGCACAACAAATCAGCTTGCTTAAAGATCTGCTTTTGGGCCTACCTCTCTTTAGAAAGAAAGCTGTAGTCTGATTTTCTACATACTAGTTGCACAGCGTAAATGGAATGGGAATAACTTGTTTTTCCTCTGCTGAACAAAAGATACAGTGTTTGTTCAGGAACTTTTTATTAAAAAAAAAAAAGTGCCAAGGAATATGTAGCAGTAAGATAACACATGCCTCAAGGAACTCTATGAGGCACATACCTTTGAAAATATTTTATTTCTGCATTTCTTTTTGAAAAGTGTCAGAGTGCGAAAAGCCAACAGGGAGCTGTCGCTAGTGCACCAAACAGGTTTTATTTACAACATATTTGCACATAGTGCCTTCTAGTCAAAAAAGACATAATTAATGCCCTGGAATACTAGTACATAAGTTTTGAAGGCAAAAGTAACCCAGGACAGGCATAAAAATGGATAATAAGTATCCTGATATGCAAACGTTTGTACACAAAATGTGTTCCAGTGTGTATGCTCTTACAAATATATTGGATTGCAGGATCGTGACCCAAGTATGTATGTCTTTATTGATCTGGGGACAAATGGTTTCAGAATTTTAGAAAAATTCTGACACCTTTAATGGTAAAAAACATGTGCTTGTTTTAAATGTACTGTATCTTTGGTCACTGTCCAGCTATTCTTGAGTTGCTGGATCTCATCTTGTGGTGGACAAAGGCAATAATTCCTGTCCTTGATCACTCTAAATTTGTATTCAGATGTTTCTTTGAGTAGTCTTGAAATAATATTTTATATGAACCCTGTATTTTTTTCCTCCTTCTTTTCCTCCCTGATCTCCAATATAATTTTAGCTTAAGCAGAAATCTAACCGTGTTTGCTAAGAAATCCTCTGGAAGATCTTTGCTCCAAAGCAGTGACTACAAACCGCTTATATGTATCATATATCTCAGCTGCCTTCTAAAATAGGAAGTCCATATATAGACATATAGTCATCCATCACTGGTATTGTTCTTTGCTATTGGTTAACTCTGCCGTTTGTGGCGCACTGATGGTTCCTTGTAGAGCATGGCTGCCTGCCTTCCCTTTCCTCTGTTCTGTGGGCAGCAATGGGTTGTTGTCTGCTCACAAGGAGCCCTTGAGCCAGTCTGTATGTGGGGCTCTTCTACCTGAGCCATAAGCCCAGTACCTATCGTTGTCTTTGAACCTGTCCAGCCTTACCTTGTCTGCACTGCCTCGAAAGGCTGTTGGGTAGCTGTTGATGACTCAAGAAGCAGAAAGTGCCATTGAATCTTTGTGACTGCCTGAAAGGAAGTTTTCAAAGGTATACAAATAGGAAAGCAGGGTGTGTAGATGATTGTTGTTTTCATTCCTTCTTCAGGTCTTGCCCAGAACTTCTTTACAGCAAAGGAATACATCTTCATAAATATTACATACTATCTAACATACTTGGGCCTCCACTGGAGCATCTGAACCATTTTGTAATGTAGATGTTGTGCAGTAACTTGAGTATGATGTTGTCCTTACTTCTACATATGTCTCTTTTTTTTTTTTAGGGGTAACAGTAGTGACGTTTTCTAGTTGTACTGATCTCAGATATAAGAGAAACAGTAGATGATATTGTAATAACTACACAGCATTCACACTGCTGGTATAGTTATGTTATGCAATATTTAAAAATCTTGCCCTTGATTTAGTCTCTTTGTCTAGATCTTCTGCCTCTTCAGCACTTGAAATGTTCATTAAACAATGATTAAAATGAAGTTTTTGACTTAGGAAGGCAGTTTGAAAAGAAGAGGTAAATGTAACTTTTTGGGAGATATTTATCACCTTTTTTCCCTTCTGTCATTCTCATTTCCCTTTTATTTTCTGATTTCAAACTAGCTGGACCTGATTCAAATACTCATGCTATTTTGACGATATTTATGGATCAAAAGAATATGATTTCCATGGCAACTGCTCCAGGTTTTGAGCAAATATCAGCTTTGAAGGTGCTTTCTCTTTTTTAGGTTTGTATTTTGTGCTTATTTGATTAACCCCAGGAGGGATTTAGATCTTGTTTATAAACAGAGGACTTAATTTGAAGAAGAAAAGCAAAGTTCAAGGTAGGATGGATTGTTCAAGATATTAGATCCAGCTGCGGAGTTCTATCAGATTCTTGCTTTGTCCTTGACTATTTAAGCTAGTATAGCTTTCAAAAAGCAATCTTTAGCATGAGAAATATGATGTTGCATATAATCATGTTATTTCATAGTTTCTAAATAAGAGTTCTGGAGGAATTATTCTTATTTACAGTTTTGTGGGCCACAGGCTGTCCATTTGATGGTGATGCAGATGGTGCGTATCTTACATGGTGAAAATGTAGCTGCTAAGCCAAATTGAAAGATCAGTGGTTTAAATGCGGGGTTTTTTTTTAATATTACTTTTCCAAGTAAGGAATTGCTATAGTTATCACAGATATACATGGGGGTTTCTTTTGTGTGTGTGAATGCAATTGAAATGTTTCATGTCAAAAATAAGATTGCAAATCCAATCTTTCATTCTGAGATACATTTTTACACTATGCAAAAGTTCTGGGAATAAAACAAGCAAAAGTGATCTGAAAATACTTTAGCGATTGTTTTCGCATGCGTCAAGTTGCAACATGGATAGTACAGTTTGAAAGAGATTACTGGAAGTACAAGTACTATAGATATAGGCTGCATTTCTTGTAGAACACATGGGTGGATGGGACAGAGCAAATTGTATTTTCCTGTTAAGAAGTGGAAGTTGCTCACATGTGGTAGCTGGTAGACAACAGCCTTGTGGGCAACTATTTGTTGCCATTTCATGTTTCTGTTAACAAGTGGTGACTCTTTCCCTAACTATGGGAAGCTTGCTCTGCAAGCACTCATGATAATAACTGAGCCTAGTTGTTGCTTGCACATAGCAAAACGCTTTACGACAAAGTTTTCCCATTTTGAATGCCTGCTCTGCCTGCATGGTAGCTCCTACCACTTGTAGACCTTAATCTTGAAACAGCTGTAATATCCTTGTATTCAGTGTATGCAGCAACAGATTCTTCTAAAGGAGTCAGTATTTATTGCCCACCATTATAAAAAAAAAAAAAGGTATTAAATGCAGACATTCATGAAGTTCATATCAAATTTTGATAAGCATTTCATGAATTGTTGAGTAGTCAGCGATACTAAAAAGTAATGAATCCATGACTTTAAAGATGGAATAATTCTTGTTAAGGCTCAAATTTTCTGACCGTGATTCAGAAGTACTGGTGTGTGTGTGTGTGTGTGTCTTTGTTTAGACGTTTACATGCACGCATGTGAGCAGTTGTGGAAATACCTATATTTGTCAATGTAACATTTATTCTTCATTATACCTTCATGTTGGTATCTCCAGGAATGAGGCAGGGGACTTGTAGGGGCACAACAGAATGTGATTATCTCATGAGTAAATTTTAACTATGTGTCACAATAGATATTCATGAGACAGAGAAACTGATGCTGCACAGGCATTTCCTAGTTCTCTTGTATGTACATGAAATGTCTTTTAGACAAAAAAAATAAGGTATTGGTTATGAGCAACAACACCTCACTGTGTTATTGGCAAGGTTAGAAATCTTACTTTTAGGCATTGCACTATCAGTTGCTAACTCCTGGGTTATTGAAGTATCTACAGTAGGTGGAGGCACAAAGATTCTAAAGATGGGTAAAGAGCTGAAATCTGTGTAGAAGAAAGAAACTGGAAGGGGACTCCTGTTGTGGACCATTTCAGTGCCAACTTTGAAGACTAATGCCCATTTCTTCTCCTTTTTCCTCCCCAGAATCCACAAGGTAAAGAAGGATGCATGGAGAAATAGGCAGGAATACTTTGGGGTCAGTGTGCAGTGTTACAGGATAAGTTTTCTGATGGGGATGGGAGGCTGAGCACCTGCACGGTTATTATATTAGATGATGCTTTATTACTGTTGTGACACTGTTACACAATGTCATGCAGCACACTGCAGAAAGCAGTAAATTCACGCTGCGTATCACTGCGCTGCTGGAGGTCAGGAGATCTCAGTGACAGCCGGCAGAATCGCAGGACTTACCTTGTTTCACTGCTGTACTTGTTCTATCTCTTCATTCATTTTCCATTACATGCTGGTAATGCATCCACTGAGGCACTGGGCAGTAAGCTGTATTATCCTAATTGATTTTGATTAAACACTGCTCAGAACTTTTGCAGCCTAACAATAACGCAAAGGCACGAGGACAGGTTTTCGGTCTCTTCAGGAAACCACTCTCTATAAATATCCTGGTTAGGTTGTAGGGAGCTACAGTGTTGACTAATTTTGATCACCAGCCTTGAAATAAATGTGGTATATGGACGTGTTTTATGGGACATTGGGGCGGGGGGGGGAAGGGAAGACTTAGAATAGTTTTCTTCATATTTTTCTATATCACCACCCACACTATCAGCTGCTGTCATATTTTTCTGGCTTTGATACTGTTATTCATTAAAGAAAATAACAGAGCAAGGTAGCTTTGGCTACTCAGCTCCTCTGCAGTCTTGAAGTTCGTGTGCCATTGCGTGGTATCACGTGACTGGGAAGTCCTGAATGCAAACACTAATGTTCTTTAAAAAAGCCAGACAGTAACAGGCCTTTCCAGTTTTATTTTCTCATTTTACTTATCACTTTGCTTCTCAGGGAGCTAGGGCATAACTCTGTTGATGATGTATTTATGTTTTCAGACCTATACAGAAATGGAAGTGCTTGACAAAGTGCTATGAATTTTTCCCTACTCTACATTTCAAAAAAAAAAAAAAAAAAAAATTGTGTGAGGGAACCAGGCTAATC
>VYXH01007215.1:54764-74584 GCA_013397275.1 Burhinus bistriatus | reverse complement strand
AACCCAACAGTGTGTTTGTTGCCTCTTTTTTTTTTTTTTTTTTTTAAAACCACAGTGTGTTTTAGCACAATGTGTTAGTGTTACAGTTGTATGAACTTTATTTCTTTAAATCTGCTTTTATTTTTAAACATCCTGTCAGGAAAAAACTTTATCCTCCATCATTTAGTCATAAAAAGGATGTTTGGGGTTTGGTGGTGTGTGGGTTTTTTTGTTTGTTGGTTTGTTTTTTTTTTAACTCTCACTTAATATTAGCTTAACACTATTAGTTTTAACAAGATTTTTACTCTTTTATCAGCCGACAATCAATCTCTTCTGCCTTAATGATATATTGCTGAGATTTGAAATTTTGGTCTGTAGTCAAGTAAGAATGCCAACTGCCTACAGCTGGGGGGTTTGGATTCTGCAGATTTCCAGATTAACCTTTATAGAGATGTTTACTGCAATAATCACATTAACATGTTATTTTAGATAGAAATCAGAGAGTGACTCTGTTACTCCTATCCTCTCTGTTGTCTCTTATTTCCAGTAAGGCTGCCTGGCCAAACCCACTTTGAAAAGTGGTACGCTTAATTTCCATTAAAAGAATGAATGGGAAAAATTAAAAAACAAATAATTCTTTTCCTTGACAGGAAAGCAAAGATTCAAAGCTCAGAACATCTTAATCACAAGATGTAGAACGTAGTACTTTTCTGTACGAGATCTTAGCTCTGTTCAGGCCTGTTTATTGCAGTGGTTTCCAGCTGCTTCCCTCAAAACTATTCTAGATGAGAGACACATCATTAGGAAGCAGTTGGACATGTAAACAGCGCTACAAATTCTAGTTTACATTCCTTGCCCAAGAGGCTTGTAGTAGTATCTTTGAGTGTGTGTACACATAAATATAAATACATATATATGCATATGTAGTCTTCCACTCCCAACTGTTACTTCTTAAACTTGGATTCTTTTCATTCTCCTTGTAGCTATGTTAGAAGTGCCTGTTCTTAAATAGCACAGTAAACTGTCACAAGTGTCATTTTTAGAAGCTAATTGGAGACTACAGAAAGGAAAAAAAATCTCTAAACATTGATGGTCAAACTTCAAATTTTCCTTCCTGTATTAATTGAATAGAAAACATACAAAACCAATGACATCATACCTGCTAACTTCAAATGGTACATGGGAAGGAATTACTTGGATCCCTTTATTTCTATGTTTATTTTTTAAATCATGTAATCTCTGTACTATTAGTACTATGTATAAGACTATGTAATACTGTGAAGGATGCTGGCTAAGTGGTTTACCCGAACACTCTGAGCTCAGGTTTGGATAGGTTCTCATCGGTATTATTGTTTATTCAGATTGGTTTATGTTCTAATCTTACTTAGACTTACGCAAATACAAAAGTTGATATAAATGAGACCAAAACCTGAATGGTTAATTTGCACTAGTTTTCTGCTTTTAAAATACAAGATATTCATAGAAGTACTTAAAAAGAACTCTTATTTTTCTCCTTTCACCTCACCTTTAGTAATAGAATATAACTTAGTGATAACCTGGGGAAACCTTGAAGCTATCTGATTTTTCGGAGGGCAGGTCGTCTTCCTTTGACAAAAGTCTGATTCCCATGCATTGCCATGAGGCAATCTTGAAAAATCTTAATCTTTATTTAGAATAACAAGCAATTCGCAGTGTTCATGCAGTTCTAGCATAAAGCCTTGTAAAAACAGGTATGGTTCACAAGATGTGAAGTGTGAAAATGAACAGTATGATACGAAAGAATAAAAATGCTTGTATTTTGCAGTTCAGCTGTCTTCTAATGAGCAATTCAATTAAGTTTGGCCTTGTTAAGTAGGTGCTTGAAAAATAAGTCAAGTGATGCAGTAATTATGAACATGGAAAAACAAATCCCTCCCTCTTTTAAATAGCAATCAAAATATTTATGTGCAGAAGCTGTTATTGTGGAGCTTTTTATACATATTATAAAATCATTAGGCAGCTAAGTCGAAAAGAACTCAGTGTGCAAAAACACAGGGTTGGGAGGCTTGAGGAGGTGTTCAATGCAAATCCATCAGTATCTCAGTTTCAAGACTCCACAGGGGAATGATTTAAAGAGTATGTAAGTTTATAATAGGAACAAATTATAATTTTACCAAATTGTAAGCAAATTGAGCATAAAAAGTGAATAATGACATTCATTGGGTATTTGTTTCCAATTAATACAGAAAATTTACCCAGCTCTAAAGTAATAGATGATACTTAAGTTACACATTAATAATGAAAACTGATTTCTGGATAGTGCATTGTATATCTGATCATGAGAACATTGGCTTTAGTTAATTGACAACTTACTGAGTCTGTGTTGTGTGTCATTCCCCCCCCCCCCCCCGCCTTTGTTTTACTGATAGTCAAAAATTTTTCTCTAGGACAGCAACATTAAGTTAAAGAGCAAGAGCAAAATGGAAGAGACACTGTCTACAGTGTTCTATGGAGTGGCATTTGATTTAACTTCAGCAGTGTCACGGGAGTTGATAGCTCATTTACCCATTGCCATTTGGAATTTGTAAAGCAATCTATAAACAACAGCTTCTGTCCATGTAACTTGTCTGTTTTGTAAAATTCCACTTGCTTCAGCAGTGTGAAAGAGTTGGTCTTTGGTTTATCTCCTTTTGATTTTTCCACTGTCACCAGTAGTCACTGTGGAGCACGTCATTCAGTTTCATTCAAAATTATACCTGCTTTTATTTGGCAAGGCACTGGGCTGCATGGTCAAGTGAACCTGGAATGAAACTGAAGAGCTCAGCTGAATGGGGACCTGATCAAAGCTTTGAGTTCAGACTCAAACTTCACTAGGGAAAATGAAACATCAGAATGAAGTTGCCTTGAAAAGGAGGGCAGAAAGGAGGTGGGCTGGACAACTCCTTCCCTAGGGAAAGTGGAGCCTGTCCCTGTCAGACCTTTACTGAGTATCACCTGTGAAAAATCTGAAAGTCTGGCCTGTGTTCCAGTTGAGAGTTACATGGCGGAGCAAGAAAAATTAGCAGCTCTTCATTTGGCATTGTCTTGCCTCACCCTAGGAAAAGCAGCGTGCTACATCTTTTAATGCTGGTTTACCTCAGGGAGGAAATGGTAAGCCCATGTAGAAAACTGTCTAATTGGAAGGGCTTCAGGCAATGATGCTAAATTACTGCAGCAGCAGAGTCTACATATTTCAGTAAAAAAATTAATTGTGCCACTAAAGGATTTTTGCCCTTCTGTTTTGCATAAAGTAGCATCTCTTTATCGTGAATGTTGTAAACTAACATTCCTAACTTAGAAATCAATTTAGTCAGTGTAGTTGTAGTACTACTAACTACAATTTTCTTACAGGTTAATTCACTAGAAAGAAAGATAAAGTGTTACTGCTTTAAAAGCAAAAGCAAAGAACTGATATTTCTGAGATATAATGTATGCTGTAGTGCCTCTGTTGCGTGGTTTGTCTGCTTTCTGGCCATGTCCAGCACTTTTGGATGTGCAGAAGCCTATTTGGAGAAACCCTGCAAGTAGATTCTAGTGCTGTCATGCTTGAGAGTCCGAGGTGAGAACTGAAAATCTTTGGACTTATGGGTGTAACTTCTCTGCCTAGAAAAGAAAGGTGTGAAATGTTCAGGAAAATTCTGTTGAACAGTTGCCTTATTCAAGGCTACATTCGCTAACTTAATATCTAAATTATGACTGCTTTTGTCTATTAAGATACGTGTGTGTGCAGCATACTAATACCATGTAACTATACTGTTAATGGAACGTATTCAAGAACCTCAGGAGATGGGCAATAATATTTGAGTTTTAGAAAGGAATCACAGACAGTCAGATATGAAAAAAATCTGTGTTATTTAATCTTGCATAAGCATGCATTTCAAATTTGCCCTATAGCTGTAATTGTGATGTAGGTGAGTATCAGGGCTCTGTGCGTGCGCACTTAATAATCGGTTCCATGGCTCTCTGCATAGATAGGATGGTGGACCGACTGGAGGTGGTTCACAACTTGTAGCCAGCTTCACAACAAAGCATTTGACTAATATATGCAGGAGCTTTCCAGGTGAAAATATTGGACAGTCCCAGAGAGTCCCTCAGGCAGCTCCTGCTGTGCATTGCCCAATTGCTAAAAACTGTTTCTGGGCTGAAACGTGTTGATTAACATCCTGGGTGGAGAATCTGGCAGTTCCGGAGATTTCTCTGCAGCAGGAACTGCCTAGAATTTACCGGACTGAACATAAATAATATTAAGTAGTCAGTAGAAACTGTTCTGTGCAGATATAAGAATCAGAGGTTGGAATTTAAAAGTAATGGGGATCATTTATAAAAAAACATCTCCCAAACCAAAAAAGAAACAAATGCAAAACCCACCCAAAGCACAACAGCTTGAGAATACAGAGAGTAAGGTCTTGTTGTTGAACCCTTTTGGGAATCACTGTGACAGTAATTTCAGTGAGACAGAAAAGCTTGCTTCATGTAGATGACAGAAATTACTCAAATGGCTTGACTTGGTATGGCACACGTTATAGGCACTGAACCTTTGTACCTGAGTTTTACTGACTCTATCATTTTCTCTGATCTGTACATATTCTAATCACCCTTTATTATTTTTCCGATGTGAAGTGTTTCAGATTACTTAGATTTTATGGTGGTTCTCTTTTCCAAATTTGCCTTGCATTACCACTGTGACTGTTGATTTCTGATCCTTTGGGAAGAAAATGACATAAAGTCTCTTATTACCAACAATTAATTGGCATTTTATTCATATAATTTATTTCAATTGCAGGACTCGAACGTCATTTAAACAGCAATTCTTTTTGCAGTCCTATATGTTACCAACTATGAAGGCAATACATCCTGCATTACAATGAGTTCATTTAAAGGAAGATGATGCTGATTAGGGAAGGAATGTTTGCAGAATAACTTGGTAGAGCGGGACTACCAAATGGATCGTGAGGTGGTTTGGGTGTTTCTGATCATGGGAAGTCAATGTAGTGTTATTAAAATACTTAAGACAGGATAACCTGCACTAGAGATTTAGTAAGGAAATAATGTATGGCATGGGACTTAAACATAACCAGGTCCCTGACTGCTGTGCCAGAGTGTTTTTGACACTTCACTGAAGCACCAAATCCATTTGATTCTTGCTCTTTCTTCTGAAATTATTACAAAATACTAGTTGTGATTATTGTACTCTGAGTACTTTGTTGCTAGGCACTGCATTGAGCCTGATGGTAAGTTCCACATATATCATCAGATAGTTGAGATTATTTTTTTTTTAAAAAATATAGTTCAATTTATAAAGCAAAATTACTCCATAGACAGTAATCAGGATTTTGAAGTCTCCCTGTTATTAGTTATGCTTTGCTGTTTTTCTCTGTGGACTGATTTTTTCACAGGTTCCTTTTCCACTGGGGAAGAAGAAAACTGGTTAATGGAGAAGAACCTGGTTGTAGACTTCAAACCTCATTGTAAGGATGCTCAAAACATTCGGCCAGTGACATGATTAATGGCAACGGCAGCAATGCCAGCAGCGATGGTAACAGCTGAGGAAAACTGAGTAGATAGTTGCTCCTCTTCTGTTTTCTTACGGGATGGAACGAGTGATGGAATCATCATGCTTCTCAGAATGAAAGGGGAGGTACCGGGTTTTGTTGTGATGCATTTGGTTAATAACCTAAAAAAGTAAAGGGTGGAGTGTCCTGGAATTGCTGGGATTGGTTCAAACTGCATAGGCCTTGCAGAGCAGCCTTTCCCTGTGCAGTTAAGGTGAACAGCAGGTAAATAGCATTCTGTTTTCCTTGCAGAACTTGTCTGGTCAAGTGCAAGTCATTTGTGTGTGTGAGCTGTGGATAACCATACAGTTACATATGGGTTATCCTTGGGCACAGCAATTACCTCCAGGCCCCGCACTAGTGACATAATCGTCGTAACTCTCTCAAAGGGGATAGTGCTGAAATGACACCTTATTTTTAGATTTTAACACACACAATTTATGCGCATCATACCTGAGGTTAATTTTTCCCTCTGGCAGTTGGTGAGGTATCTGACCAGACTGCCTTTTTCTGTCAATCCATGTTTTTATTTTTGGACTTTCTTGAGCAAAATATGCTGAACTTTCTCAAACAATCAATTTTTCTCATGAGTTATTACCGGAAGAAGGTGATAATTGTTTTATCAATACAAGACACACTCAGTTGCATTTCAAATACCTTCAAAGCTAGTTATCCGATCACACTCTGAGGCAGCTTTGGTTACTGTTTGTGTTTGAATTTGGCACTTAGTGAGTTATTAGTAATAGATGTATAATACTGAATAACTTCCTTTGCTCAGGAGAGACTGGGCTTTAAGCCCAGCTCCCGGTGTGAGCCAGGCTGCGTTTTGGGCAGATATTCAGAAGGATTGCTGGGGAGGAGGATGACTGCCCCACAGTCCACGCCTGGCCTTGCAGCCGGCTCTGGGGTTTGCCTCACACAGCTGACCTCCGAGAAGGAAATGAGAAAGTTGTCAAATAGCTGATGATACCCTGCTGTTTTCCTCACTCATCTGCTCTCGTTGCAGGAGATTTGTGCACTTGCCAGAACCAAGCATTTTTTCCTTTCCTAAGGTAAAATCTCAATACTACTCTTAAATTGTTCCTAAAGACTTGTCCCAGCAGGAGCAGTGGGCAAGGGACCCTTTTCTAAAGGGTTCTCGCTAGCTGGTTTTTTTTATGCTTGTGAGGGGTGCCAAGACATTTGTCTCAAGTCATTCCTTGTTTGTTATAGCAGCAGGTATGCTAGTGAAAGCAAAGCCTTCCGTCCTTTGACCCAAAATCACACTTTTTGAAGGTATAACGAATGTATCCATTTGGAAAACTTCCAGGTATTACTCTGCTAACTGTCCATATGTTTATACAAATGAGAAAGTCTCTTGTAAAATATGAGTGTATACTTCATGTAGTAGGATAACAATATGTGTACTCTTATCTAGACAAATGCTTTTCTGTGGTGATTCAAAGAGCAATACTGAAAAACAAACCTGTTCAAAGTAAATATGAAATTTTTAAAGCCACTTAGGAAGCTTAAGACACTAGTTTTTGATAGAATTAAGTACCAAAGGTTGCTTAAAAGATCACCTTGTTCCCCCAGCCCAAAATAATTTGAGTTAGTGTCAGATAAGGTGACTGGAGATACTGGAAGACAATGCCCAAAATAATGCTCATCTTTTAGAAAGATCTAGATTTTGTGTTGTTACTTAAATTGATGATTTGGGTTTGTGGTAGTTGTGTCGTTGTTTTGGTGGAACTGCTTAGCATACTCGGAATGACAGAATCCAGTATCTTAAAAATGACACAAAGTAGTGGTGATTTGGCAGTGATGGGACAGCGTGTTGTAAGCATGGCTGACTAACCTTCTTCCTTCTCTGCTGTGCTCTATTGCTGTTAAGTCGTTTGCTTTGGATGGTCAAGGTACAGCTGTTAAATCTTGAAGAATTTTGTTTTGTTTTGTAAATATTTTTTAGCAATCTACCAAAGTTAAGATACATGATGCTTACTGACTTACCTTCGGTGCTGTGTTTCAGTAACTATATAGTAAAGAATATATACGAGAAACCATAAATTGGATGGCTTGTACTTTTCTCTGAGTGACTGTGTATATAAATCTGATATGTCCTTACCTGATTCTTTGCCTACTCAATGCTTAGTGCACTGTCGAGGGATGTTTATAAGGCTTTATAAGCCTAATTAAATGCTTGTAAATTGTAATTATGAAAACTTCAGCCAGAAGGTTTATACGCTGATGGAATTTGATCTTTTTGGATGTACTAAATTTGATTTAAAATTTTGTTTTCATCCTCTGTTTCTGGCACTTAAAAGTTGAACAATGTTGCTGAAAAAAGAAATAACCTAAAGCACAGTCTGGTAAAACTTAGGCTATCTGAAACTAAGGACAGAGCTTGGCAAAAACATTTGTTTTCTGTGCCTAGTCATTCTAGTCTTAGCTAAAAATCTGAAAATAACATGGTGTTGAATTTTCAAAATATATCTTAGGCTTTTCTTACTGTTTGTGAAACATAAAGGGAAACAGAGCAAGTAGCCATCTAAAATAAAAGTATGGGACAGACAGGGAAAGTTTGACCTGATTAGATTATATTCTATAGTGTATGGGTCAAGAATATCAGCAGCTATCAGCCTCTTGCTTTCAAAGCTTCAGCTCTTTCTATTTCAAAAATTACGAGCTATCTATGAAAACATAAATTTCATTTTAGTAGTTGATACAAGTCAGAGCTCATAATAAAGCACTTGCAACCCAGATTCACTTCCAAACAACTTGCTGCGTGAATCATAAAATGCAATTTTTGAACAAATTCAGGTTTCTTTTAGAAAATGAAGCAAGATGTACATACATCTGCCTAAAATGAGTTTACATAGAGAGTTCAGGGATTTTCCCAGAGGAAATATTGCAGTGATTTCATATGAGAGTTCCATGCCATACATAATGCCAACTTCTAGTGCATATCTCTATTCATTTTATAGTCTTCTAGCTATTATTTTCAAGAATATACACAAAAAATGTGACCCTTTCACCAATAGATTATATTTCTGCATTTCATATTGGAATAACTTTTAGAACATTAAACATAGGAACATCTTTTATGCTCTTTTTTGATCTACTGTGTCCACACAATTTCAACAAAATTTTATGTTAATTTAACTGCAATCTGTATACATGAACTAAAAGATGTGCTCTGCTTTAGGAAGGGCTGGAACTTTAGCAGAATGGATTCCATGTATTTAACAAAAAGTACAGAAGGTGGATGCCACTATGCTAGTCGTTTGGTTCACCTATCTGTTTCACGGGAAATAATTACCATCATGCAATCATAGATTTTAAGAACATAAGAAATTTGTTCCTGGGTGAGACCAGTAAACTCCTGCGCCCCAATGTGCTGTCTCCAGGAGCAGCATCAGGAGATGTTATCTAGTGCGTTATCCTGGACACTTTCTGCTGGCTGTTTTCCTCATACCCTTCCAGCATCCAGTAAACAGCTTTAACAGGAAGACTGAAAATCTGAACAACTTTTTCACTTTTCCAAGACCAAAAATCACCTCCCAGATACTTTTCAGTCCCTATCTCTGACAATTTTTTTAACTTTTCATGGTCCTTCATTGTCATGTATATATGCTCCCTGTCTGCATGGAGGGAGGAGACAATAGCACTGGGGCTATTTACACTGGCTAAGTTATCTAATGTCAAGTTGACTATCAGTTTGTGTGTTTTACTAGATCACTTTCAACATCACAGTGCTAGTAGAGACTACCTTCACTAATAAAGTAGTTAGACATTACATTAACTTAAAAACTCTAAACAGGAACAAAGAAATGCAAATGTTATCTCATTCTTTTCAAATATGTCAAGTAAATGGATGGACCAGCATTTCAAAGACATGAAAATGTTAACCTGTTACTGTATTGAAGTGTAGCCAAATCCAGCTACACATTTGTGATGGAAACGTTTAATGCATTTGAATGAGTACAGATACACATACAGCTGTAACAGAGAATGATGAGATAGAAATGGAAAGAGTGACATAAAATACTGAAAATGAAAAGAGGAGTATTAAATATGGGGCAAATCTCCTTCTAGGAGCTGCTCGTTCTTGAGCAGATGGAAGAAAAATGGGAGAAAGATAACTTAGCTGCTTCCAAAATACCAACTCGCATTGTCCTTTCCCTCTTGAATAAGGAATATTTTATTCATTTTCCTAGAGAAGATTTACTGATATGTAATGTTTAGGCTTTAATATACAGTTAGGAAGTGCCATGCTGCGGAGCCTTTTATTGACTGGGTCTTCTTAATAGTACTGAATCAATACGGTGCTGATGGGGTGAGAGGGCTGTGCAGGCTGTATTGTTTGTGTAGTTGAAGGCCTGAAAATAGTCTGGTGGGTTTTGTAGCTGTGGAGTGGGAGTGCAGGGAGCTTGAGAATGTGACTGATAAGCAGCCAGATAATAGACTAATGAGCAGAACGTCAGAAATCCATCAAGAAGAAAGCCAAGGTTTCCACTAGGCAAGTGTGGTCTTGAATGAGAAGCAGCGCAGAAAATATCCAAACACTACAAGAATATAAGCATGAATTGATCACATTGGGCTTTTAATGACTGGTGTGTATGTGCATGCTCAGCTTCTAAGCAAAATTAACTAGTTTAAGGATGCATATGTGATAAGTTGTAGAAAATACAGTAACAAAGGAAGTTTTTGATTAAAGCACTGATTACAATATGTAAAGGTGAGGTGTGGCCTGGATTCTTTAAATTTGTATACTGCATAGTTCATTTCCACTGAGAGCTACTGAATGACTTGTACAAAGCATGCAGCCTGCTTTCTGCCACCATTAGCATTTGGTTTAAGCACGACGCTGCTTTGGTCTGAAGTCCTATCTGGCTTTCAAAAGTTAAAGGATGGATATACATTCTGATAAGATTTTGATTTCTACATTCATCATAATCTCTTCCTGTTTCTGTTACTCTACCTCTCCCAGGGACTGCTGCTTTGATGTTTTAGGGTTGGGAAAGAGAAGGAGGAAACTGAATACCATTGTGTACCCATTTTTGTTAGGTTGCAGTTCATCAGATCCCAGTCCCTGAAGTATATGGCCAAGTTTGAGGTAAGATCGGGTTGCTCAGGGACAGCCAAGTTATGACTGTCTCCAAGGACAGCTATTTCGCCACCTCCCTTGACACCTATTTCACTGTTCTTCACAGATCTGTGTCTCTTAGTTGGTAAGCAGCCTGAGAAAGACACATCACTGCAGGTTCTCCTGGTGTGTTCCAGTAGTTTTCATTTGGTGACTCTCTCAAGGAACTTGCTCCTGGGTAATTAGTCATTTAAATGTTTGAAGTGTTTTACGTTGCTTACCCTTTTTACAAAATATCTTCCCTAAACAGGTGTATCCCTATTGTGTCTATCTTAAGCAATTAAAAATCAGCTCATGCCTAAGCCTTTTCTCACTGGCTTAGTTGGAGGGTGATTGGAACAAACCAACCTCAATTAAAGTAAGATTTCCAGACTATTGATAAAACTTTGTAGTTATGTAAGTGTCCTGGTTTCAGCTGGGACAGGGTTAATTTTCTTTTCTTTCTAGTGGTTGCTGTGTTTCAGATTTGGTATGAAAGGAAAGTCAATAATGCATATAGTTTTAGTTGTTGCCAGTTGATGTTTATATTTTTTCAAGGACTTTTTTCAGCTTCCCATAGAAGCTGAGAAGGAGCCTAGACAGAATGATGAAATGCCGAGTGGAATATTCCGTACCATAGACATAATGCTCAGGATATAAATGGGGTTAGCCGGGGGGTGGGTACTTGCAATTGCTGCTTGGGAACGTGCCAATTCACTGGGTTGTGAGAGTGACTTGTGTCATTATTATTTATTATTTTCCTTTTCTGTTACTCTTCTATTACACTGTCTTTATCTCACTGAGCCCACAAGTTTTTTTCCTTTATCTCTTGCTTCCTTTTCTCCCTCTTCTCCCTGCCCTTCTGGGGGAAGGGGGAGAATGGCGCAAGCAGCTGTGTGGTCATAGCTGCCGGCTGGGGTTAAACCACAACAGCAAACTAAGAGAAGGATAATCAAATTTCATACTTCATGTAATAAGCTGATCACAACAGGAGTTCGGGAGAAATTTTTCCTTCAGATTTTAAGCACTAAAGAACTTACTGTTCTTCAGTTTCCTTGTAGACGTTGTGTGTTAGGTTGCTAATAGATGAAAGCTGCTGGAATTGAAAGGTCTCATTAACCAAATTCTGTACCCTTTTTCTCATGTCCTTTGCTTGTTCAGAGTAATAGGATGGAATTTTCAGGCCTTTGTTCAATTTACTTTTACATTCTTTGGTAGTGAAGGAAGTTCAGCATGTATCTATGGCTTTTAATGAGTAATGCCAAGAACCTGCAGCAAGAAAGAGGTAAAAATTAAACACTGTATGTATTCATTCTGTATGTAAATTTAAGATTCCTGTAGGTGGCTTTTTAAATTTTATTGTAAACCTGCACAAAATTGCATGAGTAAAATCTGCAATAAACAACCTTAAACTGAATTTTTATTGAGTTTAGTCTGAGCACTCTGATTGCGTGGCAATAAAACACCAGCCTTCCAAATGGTTTTGTAAGCATACCTTTTTGGGCTGGCCATGCCAGGCAGGATTGTGAGTGCCTTTTCTGTAGGTGTTAAAGAGGCTGCTCCTCTGCTTCCTCCATGACACCAGACATCGTTGCATCCAGTGAGATCACAGCACTGCTGCTTCAGTGGTCTACTGAAAAACTAACAGGTACTACTGTGTCTTCCAAACACACATCTCAAGGAGAGGGGAAGGAGATGGTCAAGGCACTCTTCCATCTCTGTATGGGCAAGGGATCTGATCTATTCCGAGCACAGAAGATAGGCCTTGCAAAAAAGGGTTCCCATGACACCTTGCATCACTGCATATCCTGAACTGGTTGTCTGAATTTAAATTACAATCTTGAAACCTGGTATGTTCTTCAAAACTGGAACTGGCAAATTAATATTGATTGGGAGTTGAAAATTCCATCACAGATAGTGATGTCATCTCACTAGATGGTGCTACAGAATCATTTTGCCTAGAGAGAGCAAAAACATGCTTTGTGTGATGATTAATGGCTACTATATTTGTGAGAAAAAGCTGAATTAGGTGCTAGAATTCAGGTCTGAGCAAGGTATGGTTTCTCTACTTAAAACTTGTTAATGTGTAATTGAATCTGAACTGTAATAAATAATTTGAGCTGAGGAAGAGTTGAAGTAAGAACTAAAAAGAATGAATCGTCATTGTAATTGTGTATGTAAGATGCAAATAGCACACATTTTCAAAGCTGAGATTAAGGAATTGGATAAAGTCAGACAGAAAATAAGGACAACAAAGGAAAGGCAGAAAAAGGTGAAACCACACTTCCTGTGAGCAAATCTTTCCAAGTTTTTCATGGGACTCGTGGTGCTTCATTTGCTATCATAATGATGGAGAATGACTTGTGATGGAATACTGATGATTTAAATTACATCTTGCTGTGTTGCTCTTTTCTGAATTTTAATGGTCAAATTTAAAGGATTTTGTTCTTTAATGGACATTTAATTAAAGATTTATTTATATTGCTATAAAATTTGGGATGAGGAGAGCTAGTTTACAAACTGATGACAGTAGGTTACAACATGAAGATTCATTGTTGAACCTTGGAATAGTCTCAATAGATGCTAAGCATAGAAGCAATATTCCACATTGTTGTTCCAAATATTCCAAATTCTTATCTTTATTGTTCCCCAAGGTGAGGTACAACTAGTCAGCTGTTGCCTTAGGATGACAAGGAGGAAGTCTTCTGTTGAAAACATGCAAGATGAAATGACAGGTCTTTAATTTAAGCCAGGTCTCTGTGAAAGCAAGGAATCTAGTGTAATGCATAAGCTAAAAAGGCAATCGAGTGTAGAGATGGGGAAAAAGTGCTTAGTGGTGTTGGAATCATTTAGCATGAGCCTGTCAGTAAGATTATCCGCGCATGCCAGGTGAATCAAATAGCAAGTCAAAATATTTTGAATATAGGGCATCACTCTCTGTAGAACCTCAATATTCACGGACAGAGTAAGGCAAAACTTGCCAAAAAGGTCAAATACCAAGAATAATGCAAACAACTTTCACTGAAAATCCTTGATGATCTGGTACGTATTACACTGCATTCTGAATATAGCTACACTCACCATTAGACATAGTTTATACCTTTGAGAAGGATTGCTACTATGAATGCTTAGCATACAGCACAGTCAACTGTGGGTCAGCGACCTCTATGAACCAGGGAGCAGTCTGAGGTCCCACCGACTTAAACATCCAAACTATTCAGTGTGTTGCAAATAGTGATTGGTATGCTGTCCTATATTCAGTTCCTGAGAGCACCATAAAAACATTAAGCATAGCAGAGCAGAACTGGGCAAATAATGGATTTTTTGCTTGACTGCTGAAACAAAAGGAAAGTAAGAAGAAATTAAGAAAAATGAATCAATCTGAAACAGTGGTGTTTTTTTTTTTTTTTTTTTAGAGGCACTTTGAGTAATACTACTTGGGGGAAAAAGATTTTATAAATACTTGACTGAAAAGAATTATTTTTAACCCTTTAATTTTTATAAAGTCAAATTTGACAGTAAAATGCTTTTTGAAAGGGAAAAGTTGTGAAGTTTCATCTTGGAAGTATATAAAATTGCTGGCATTTCCACAATTTTTCATTTGAAAATGGATTACATGCTTCATATAAACAAGTGACATTTTTATAGATAATTCTTGCCCGTGCAAGAACTTGCAGCTCTGTCTCGTAGTGAATATGATATTCATTAATGGAAATATAGACAGAAGTCAGAATGTGAAATGGGCTATTGGAGGTAAAATTGCCAATAGATGGCTAACAAGTTTGTCTTATTTTCTGTTATTAGGGCTGCTTCATCATCCTACTTTTATGGCTTATACACATTGATGCATGATATGATGTCAGAAATACAGAAGTTATTTGTGCAAATGGTATAATCTTATTGTTTAGTATGTAGCTTTCCTCTCTCAAATACTGCTCTCTAAAACCGGCATAATTTTTATTGAATAGTTTAAAGCTGCACTTAGTGTTATTGATTTTTGTCAGAAATCATAACTATTTTGAGTTAAATATGAGGTTTCTGTTTATTTCCGTTAATGTGATGTTCCTTTTTAATCATCCTTTAACAAATAATCTTGCGGGTTTTTTTTTCTGGGTGAATGAAGAACAGTTATTCTCAGGGGAAATTGTTTTGATCTTTTTAAGATGTTTGGCATATTATGCTCAAAATATTTGTTTGTGGACAGAATTTATTGAAAGTATTGAAATTTAGCTAGAAGTTAAGACAAAGCTGCCCTGACTTTCAATTGCAATCTAGGGCAGTAAACGAGTAAAATTGGATAGCAGCCTTTATCTAGTTTAATCACTGAGGCTAAATTCAGAGTGGTAATTGGTGGTCCAAGTATTAGGCTTTGCATTGCTCTGCCTGGAGAAATCCTCGTCCGGCCTGTACAGCGGCTCTGATAGAATATATCCACTGCTGGAGGGGAAAAAGGATCCTAGCAGGAGAGTAACCTGGGCTTGTGACAGCTCATGTTATAGGGCGCTCTAGATTTGGCCTGCTCTCCACCCTGGGGTGAGTGTCCAACCTCCGCGAACCCAACCCCTGAGATCCAGCCCCTGCTCCTGTGCTGGGACCGCACTGCTTCCAGCACCGTCATCCCGGCCAGGTACGGGAGCTTGTTTCTATGTGCGGCAGGCATGCTAGCCTGCATGGAAGGACAAGGCTTAATCCTTTATTTCTTGTATAGGTAGACTGCTGAGTGTAAAAGTGCAGAGAGGCCTAGCAGAGCACTGAAATTTAGAGTTTGGAGGTAGGCCAGCCTATATTTGGTGCCTCAAAGGATAGTTATACTGACCCCAAGCTCAGAATTTCACTACAGATTCCAATTTGAAAGTGAATCACATGCCTTCAAAACCCTCTCAAATCACAATTTCTTTTCTCCACAGCCAAATCATCAGGCTAATGATGACAAGTGCGGAAGATTTATCTTAGTTGCTATGGCAAAACTAGAGAGAAAGACACAAAGCTGATACAAAAAGTGTGTCATCTTTAGAGTCTACTCCAGCTTTCTCTTCTTGTTTCTCTTTCTTTTTTCCTAAACCCAGGGAAGATTTGCGAAAGAGGGAAGAAGGGGTTATATATTCTCCTTCCATGTTACATACATTTTTGTAGTGTGATACAATATATATGCACTGGCATTTAATACAAATTAATAGACTTCTGGAGAATTCATTTCCATTATGAGATTTACTCATAATGATTGCCAATTTGGCAGCCTCCTGCAGTGCTTAATATTACATCTGCCTAACAGGTCAGATGATAATATCGCAGACTGTACCCAGATTATTTGCTGAACCATGGAACAAGTGGCTGTGAAAATAAATATGTTACCAAAAAGGAATATTGCAGTACCTTCCATAGGATGTCAAATTCCTTATCTTCCATTTTATCAACACACATATGAGTATGAGACATTCCATGTGTAATACCTAAATAGTTTTTTATTATGATGAAAGCACGTCTTCTGGGGAAGACAGATTTTTTGGTTTATTGTAGACTAACATCCAGTGTGAATATGATTTCACAATTTTTCTAAAATACCTATCTTTCTGAAGAAAACAAAAGCAATAATTCTTCAGCAGTTCTGTGAGTGAAACATATCTCTAGTAGAGCAAAACTGAAGGTAAAACTCTATTGCAACTCCTTAGTATCACATTAAGTTCGGAGAACCTGTCTTTCTGACATGTCCCTTGCATGCAGTACAAAATGCCTAAAGGACATTTAAACTCTACCCAAACCCTTGTTTATACCTCCTTTCTTGACCGTTATGGACACTGTTACTGTATTTTTCACTGACAATTCTATCCTGGGGTGCTACGTTCGGCTTGGAGTTCTCATTTGAGTTTTGAGTTGCCTTTAACACTTGAAATTCTCTTTGTATGGTTTTAGGCCATTGCTTTATTTCCCATCCCTGATAGATTTCAAAAGCACTTTTAGGACTAGCAGGGGGAGAATCAAGTTAAATCTATTTAGAAAATTATTTAAATACAGGAGGCTAACATGCTTGCTTTGAACCTTCAGAAAAGATGGTCATGAGTTTCAACAACACAGATTGCGTAATACATAAGAACTTCCAATTTTGTGTCTTCTCTTGGCTGTTTGACTATTGACTCCTCAGCTGCTCTTCAAAATATGCCAAATAGTATCTGTTGTATTTACCAGTGATGTGGAAGTAGTCAAAACTAAAATGTTTATTTCTTGATTTCAACCAACAAATGTTGTGAGATATCTTTTACAGTAATTGTTCATTGAAAAAAATGTTCTTTTTTTAGATTAAAAATATGAATTTTTATGAAAACATTAAAAAAAAAAAAAGGGTGGTGGTGATGGAATACTTCAATATTTGGGAAGAAGTTACTTACTAATGGGAAGGTTGTCTTTTGGTTCCAATAAGCATAATGGTACAAACCTAGGGGGGGGAAAAAAACAACTAAAATACAACACTGAAAGAGATATTAACAGATAGGTATTTATTTGGGCCCAAAGTCCTCTGTTTTTTTCTGTAGAGCCAGTACCAGCTGGAGGGACTGTAGGCTGAGTGTAGCTGTTCAGAACCTGCTGTTCTGTCTCTGTTGGTCCTGGGGTCTCTGTGCTCCAATGGCTGAGTAAAACTTTGTCTTGGGGAGTGTAGAGAAAAATCAGGGAAGTCCATGGAGTAATGTTTGATACAGCATCAATGCTAAAAGGGTCATGCAGATGTGTGCAGTATGGTAGAGGCAAAAGAGCACTGTGATTCCATTATATTGCATTTACCTAAAACTGAAATGAGAAAGAAATGAAGGAATATAGTCTTAGCAGCTCTAAATTTATTCTTGGATTATTATCTTCTTTGGAGTTCACCAGTTGGAAATCCAGTTACAAAGAGGTATGAGGATTCCATGATGAAAGAAAAAGAAAAAATATTTTACTCATGTTATATGTTGTGTCATTGAAGTGGAGCCTGATAAAACTAAGAACTGAGAAACTACACACAGTAATTTCTGAAGTCCTCCATGATACGTTTTCACAGAATCACAGAATGGTTGAGGTTGGAAAGGGACTTCTGGAGGTCATCTTGTTCAACGCCCTTGCTCAAGCAGGACCACCCGACAGCCCAGCTTTTGAATATCTGCAAGGAGGAAGACAATACAACCTCTGTGTTTTCTATTACTTGTAGTTTGTTTGACTTGGCTTGTTATCTGTCTTTGAAGAAAAAACCTCAAAATAATACAAATTTTTACTTACATTCACCTTTGCAGAAATAACAGTAGTAGGTACTTAAAAAAAAAAAAAAAAACCAAAAACAAAACAACCCCAAAACACAAAAAAACCCCAAACATTAGCATTAGTTGGTTGTCTAAAGCACTTGTTGCAATATTGTAGGAATTTGTCCCAGGTGAAGCTACATCCTGGCATCACAGACTTCATTCCACTGATTAAGCTATAAGTAAGAAATCCCAGAAGGTTACCTGGCTGAGAATTCTGAATGGTTTATAAGCTGCAAAGCCCTGGGGTATGTGAAGTTTCTTGATGAAGTAGTTGAGAATGTGATCACCTAGCCCAGAGGGAATGGTTCTCCCTGGTTTTGAGCTGCAGATTGCATCAATCAAGGAAGCGGATTGACTTGTCATATGAATAGGTCCTTTGAGCTAAGAAAAATGAAATTTCTAGCAATTAAGTTTTATATTGTGGTTTAAGGAAAACTGTGTTCTTAATATAAGCAAAATCTCAAATCGTAGTTGCTTATGTGAACCTTTAGAGGTTTTCTATTTCTTTTTCTTAGTTCTAGATCTTCCTTACATTAGAGATGATCAAAATATGACGCATGACTTATTCTTTCTGCTACATGTCACTCCCATTTATTTATTTTATTTTTAATTTTTTTTTGAAGACCCTCTCACTAGCCTTTGAAAACATAAGTTTGTTTTATGTTTTAAGGTAAAGGAAGTTCTTAATGTATATGTCATTTGTTGTGTATCTGGGGCAAGTTCTTGCCAGTCCTTAATTAACCTAGTGCCTTGCTTTGAATTTCTGGTAAAAACTGGCCTCCAGCATCACTGTTAATTTATGCTGTGCTTCTTAACAAATCTGAAATGTAATCATACTTTATATCCTTTCCACCCTCAGAAGACCACAAATGTATGTGATTGTTTCCGTGTTTTTAATAATCGTTTTCTATTTCTTCTATTCCTAGACTGTCTTCCTCCTGCACTACTTTGTAGTCCATCTTTAGAGGCTCTCACCTTTCCTTTTATTTGGTTGGGTCTAAATGACTGACACTTATTTGTAGTCTTGTTCAGTATTATTTATTCAGTGCCCTTTTTACTTATCTCACAGACTTGTATTGCAAAACTTAGGCAAAGTCCAGGTAAAACTCAGATAGTGTCTGGCAGGACAAGTTCATAATATAAATATTTTTTCAGAAATATTTTGTATTCTTTCTATGTCCAGTAAAAATTTATTTAACTGGTAAAAAGTTAACTGTAGAAATTATTTGACTTTGCTCACTTGCGCCATCATTTGTATCTAAATTGAGACTGCTCTTATGTTTTTAAATCCATTACTGGTTAGCTGGGAGCTGATTTGTTTGTGGCTAGTAGGAGTGTTTTCATTACAAATAGTAATCGCATAGGCTTGCTATGTTCTGAGCACATGCGTTACCTTACAATAATCAAACAAGAATGAGAAACTCATGGATCAGAGTCTGGTGGTGACCAAAACTGAATGAGTAGTGTGGACTGACTGGCCAAATGTGAACAAAATGCTAAAAAATAGAATTGTGACATCGGAAATCTTAAGTCAAAATGCCTGAGATGTGGTTGCATAATACACATGTATTTGATCCATTTTATGTTTCTGATTTATCTTGTATTGAACAAGAAAATATGAGAGGAATTTCAACAGAACAAAAATATAATTGATGGAGATGATAAGCTATATGGACACAAGTGATTAGGACAAGTAAATCCATATTAGAGGTGGCGTAGCTGCAATAAAATAAATTAAGAATGTAATTTTAAAAAAGATAAACTGACAAGTAATTTGTAGGTTTAGTAGAAAATGCAGTCAAGCGTAAACTCTTCTCTTTTCCATGCAGAGTAAAATGCTTATTCTGAAAATTGACAGCCTCTAAGTGTCTACTGCTTGATTTTTTTTTTTTTTTCATC
>VYXH01007215.1:0-54730 GCA_013397275.1 Burhinus bistriatus | reverse complement strand
AAAATTGGCTGCCTCTAAGTGTGTTCTGTTTGTTTTTTTTTTTTTTTTCATCCTCTGGACTTCTATACTCCCTCGGTGAATTATCAAAAAGTCGGTGACATTTACAACATGACAGTTATATATTTTTACATAGTTTTGCTAAAGAAAATACAGAAATAACTATGCTATGCTTCATTAAGATGCAGAAATAATTTTCTTAATATTATTGCAGTGCTTTCAGTGTAGAGCATGTGTATATAAGACAGGGTATTGACCAAAGGGAATGGCTTTAGGCATGCTGGGAAATATTTTAGTCATCTTTGAAAAAGAAGAAAAAGAAGAAAAATGGATAAAGTAAGAGCATGAACTGTCTTCAGGTTAGTGCAGCATTTACTTCCTTTGTGGATTGTTAGCCCTTCTACAGGAGGTTGGAGTACAGCTACTCAAAATTCCGCTGGCTGCTCATGGTCCCTGGGCGACTGTTCCAGCAGCGAGCACTGCCTGAGCACTGCGGCTGTATCCTGCCCAGGCTCTGAGCTTTCCAGTCCAGCATATGAGGGGGTGGTTCCCTCCATAGTTAAAGCAGCTGCTGTAAACTGGTCATGAATGTTTCACCTTACAAATTAGTACATACCATGTCCCAGTCAAACAGTTGGAATTAATGTGTTAAAACATACATGCAGCATAACACCTAAGAAAGAGTGAAGCAATTTTTTGGATAGTATTTGTTGTATACAGACCACATTATTACAGTAGTTTGGTTAAATAGACAAAGTACCTTAAATATATAGAGTGGAAATTGTACATCTCCTTGGCTTTTTATGCTAGGCTATGCCATTTCTCTGATCTGTTGCCTAGAGCTATTGAAGTAATAATGCAGTAGCAGAATGCTTCAAAGGCACCGCCTGCTGCTTAGCTGAAGTTGCAGGAAATAGTAAATATGATTAAGTGGCTACTCCTGCCACTGTTCATTTGACAGCTTGGAGTCTCTCTTCTTTCCAGATGAGTAAAAGATTGTCCAGCATGCATAACACTAAGTTTCTAGAGCTGCCTTTTACGTCTTTCTCATAGTCATTGAATCTAGAGATGATGAATAATGGCAGTGGTTTCATTAGTTGCTTGCTCGAGGCCTCTTGTCTTGTGCTTGAGTTTCATTGACAAGAAATGTTAGTCTTCACATGTTTATAACCCTACTTTAGGCCTTGTCATAAACATCATTTACGTCACTTGGGGCAAAGAATAAAATATATATAAAAAAGATTTAAATAACCAGTGATATGCTGTAAAAATGATAACCCTTATTCCTAGAAAGAATGGCTACATCACACACAGAAAACCATTGCTGTGAGGGAGAAGAGTGCATTTTAATGATTCAGTGAAGACTTTCATGCTCTCCATCACAGCGGTCCTGGCAGTAAGGTATCTATAGTTGGTATCAGTGGATTGCAAAGATCATGAACAACATTAAACCAGAATAGGCAAATGGGAAAAAAAAAAAAAAAATTGTTTTGTTTTTTAACTGGTAAGCCAAATGAAAATGGGACATTCATTCACAGGAAGCATGGGCATCATGCTTCTACTGCATTTTTTCTACAGGTTTAGTGATACGGGTCAGAATCATTACTCAGGAAAACAAAGAAAGTCTTTACAGTAAGCGGGCCAGTCTGTTTTACAGGTGTGTTGACTTCGGACTACTAAAATTAGTCAGACTTAGGTTTGGTTTTGGTGTTCTCAAAGTACAAAAAAAAGTGTTTCTCTCTTCCTAGAATTTAATTTAAGTGGATTTTATACTGATAATTTCCAGGAATATCTTTTTGCAGGGTTCTTGGCACCTCTTCAACTTGCATTGCAACATGCAGAGTGATAGGTGCTCTGAACAGCTTTCAGGATTTAAGCATTGCCTCTGTTCCCTTATGGTTTTGTTGGGGTCTTTTGTGTGTTTGATTTTTGGGGAGGTTGGTTTTTTTTGGGGGGTGGGGTGGGGTTGGTTTTTGGTGGTGGTTTGGTGTGTATGTGTGTGTGTTTGTTTTTTAACATTCCACTGCTCCTGAATGCAAGATAGTGTGTACTAAATAGGGTACAGCAATCCTGATGTCTGCTGTGGTTTTCCATCACAGCCTCATTTATAGTGCTGCCTGAATTTGACCATGTCTCATTATGAACACTTAACTCGCATGTGTAAATTGCCAAATGAGGTTACAGATTTTAAAAGATCAGATTATAGCTCTAAGATTATTGCAAGCCTGATGTCCTCCTAAAATTAAATCCTATGTGTTGCAGGACATACGGCACTCTTTAAAGAAAGGTTTGATCTATGTGATAGTGTACAAACTGTAAATTTTGAGTATTTTTTTATATGACATTAGTATAAATAGGAAAGAGAATGGGTGGATTGAAATCCATAGACACCATCCACAGTTCATAGACAATGCCTGTTCTTCACAGTCTGAACAAGCTGTTAACTTAATCATCTACCCTGTGATAACATTTCTTTCCCTCTTCTTTCTGAGATGTTCTAGTGTCAATGGTTACTATATGCTGGTTTATTTATTTCACATAGTTTTGTATAATGATATTCATCCTTTCTAAAGGTGAAATTGTAAAAAAATAATTGGGAAACACACCCCTACCCACACCCTCCCCACCCCCAAAATAAGTTGGCCTTTAGGGGAGGCATTTTAAATATCTGTTATAATTTATTTTACATATATTCAAATTCATCAGTACAATTCAATTCCTACTTTTCCACTCAGCCACATGGAACTTGATCCTGTGATATCATACATCCTTGTGCAACCTTCTAGTGAACAGTCTTCATATCAATCCCATTCCATGCTTATGAAACATTCCAACTTGTTTATTTGATCAGCTCGAGAGTTAAAGTCAACAGAAGTTTGATTTGAAGTGTACTAAAATTTTTTATCGGAATGTCATTGCTGTCATTGTAAAACATCTACTGTAGAGGTAACATCAAAAGATAAATTGATCTTGGAAAGAAACGGTAATATCTATATTGATATGAAAACTGGTGATCTTTATTGGAAAAAATATGCAATTCTTTATTTTGCAATAAAACACTTCAATATTTCCTTCCTTACATTTAGCAAACAGCAGACTGATATTTTAACATAGCTATTTTTGAACCATTTTCTGTATAACTTGAAGGCACGCTCAGATTTTTTTTTTTTTTTTCTTCCCTGGTTTTAAAGAATGACAGCAAAAGCACCTTTATCTGACATTTAGGATGATTAAATTTTGAAAAATCACTTGGCATATTCAGCATGACTCCACAGGGTACTCTTGCTTTATAAGGCAATGGATCATGTTAGCTTAACTTATATTTAAGATTTGCTGGCCTGATATTATTGTGTTAGGCAGTATTGCTGAAATGGAAACATAAAATTTTGCTGCCAGGAGATCAAGTCTGTGCCTGCCCTATGCTGTAAATTAGTTCCATAAAGTTTTAAAATGCAATATTTGCTCTAGCCCAACTAGTGTTGTAAGTCAGAAAATTGTGCTTAAACATATAAAATTAAACCCCAGGTCAAAAATTTATGCATTTCTTTTTTTGTCGTCTTACAGGCTGTACAAGATACACTGCTATTCTAAAAAGAAAATTAACTTCAATTGAATACGTTTACAAATACGAATAACTGTTTTTTTTTTTTTTAATCCATGACACTGATGTCAAACAGATTTGGGAGTTTCAAAACTTTTTCATCTGGGTTCCTAAACGGTAAAGTATTCTTTGCGTCTTAATGATGTGAGTCCAAAGCAACACTATAGGCTAGAAAGAAAAGTATATTCTATATTTTTAGGAAGTCATGGACCTGAATTTTCTGCTGAGAAATCATGATTATATTCAGCAGCTGAAAAAATTGTATTAATCTGTCTACTCTTCTGTGCTTAAACACTTGAGCAATGCTAGCTGATGCCATTAGGCTGGGTTTGTGGTGAGGATGCTCTGCACGGTGCCCCGGTACAGCCTCCTTTCTGGCTTTGCCCTTCACCTTCTGAGGAGGTGAGACATAAAGCCAGCGTGCAGGCTCCTACAGAGATCCCCTTTGTGTGCCTGCTCGAGGCAGCTGTAAGCACCATTTGAACTTCCCTATTTTTCTTTTTTCCACAATAGGAACCCGTTGTGCTACTTGATTGAGCAAAAATAGCTTTTGTTAGACATGCAACCTTTGAGGGTCATGGAAAATACTTTCTTCATCAAAAGAGAGAAGCAAGTTTTTCCCAAAGTTGGGAAACAGGCACTTTTCTTTGTCCTGAGAAACGGACTTGCTGGGTTAAGGGAATGCTAGGTTTGCAGCTTTTCTAATCACAAAGATGTACCCTTTAAATAGATTTGTGGAAGAGAGACTGTAGCAAGTCATTTGATTGCAGTAGTGTAGCAAAAAGGACAAGGAGAGCAGGAGTTAAAGGGAAGCACATGGTCTTGGTATCTTCAGGTCAGGAAAATTCTCTTTTGCAGCCTGTCTGTTTTCTATTGTCTTTTTCCCCCATGCCTGCACAGATTTAGTATTTTTGAAACAATTGACTGTCATATATAGTCTTTAGGCTACATTAATTGTGTCATATTAAGAATTTTGTTGCTTAAGTGAAAAGTTAATCAAGAGTACAGCCCCAACCTTGGTGTGCCAGTCTGAGAGTGAGGGGCAGAGCTTGCACTGCTTACTGCAGAATGCCCAGGAACGTGAGAAGCCCAGGGAAATAAGTTCCCCTACCAATTGCAGTGGCTGTGTTGGGAGGTTTACTCAAATTTTGGTAGATGAAGGGCTCTGAACAAACTGTACTGAAGCCTTGTAGGCTCTCAGATGAGGTATGGCAAGGAGTCTGGATGGCCTGTATTGCCAAGATGCTGCTGTTTGAGCAGTGGAGCTCAACAGAGAGGGTTGTGGGAAAGCATGGGGAGAACATGGTGACTGAAGTCTCAGTCCCCTCTCCTCTGCACTGTATCACAATGCCCTCCTCCCTTGTGAGGGACATATTTTGATTATGATTTTCAGAAACTGAAGGAATTAAAGCAGCACCATGCCTGCAAAACTGACAGAAAGCATTCAGGTGCCTGTAAGTGCTCCCAGGAAAGGTGCCGACACAGATTTGAATGAGTGGATTTTCTCCTGCCTGACAACGGTAACGGTGATGGTTCAGGTCTGCAGATGCAGCAGAAAACAATTTACAATCTAATCAAATATTGTGAATTAGTTGAACTAATAGATTAGTTATAATGCTTTTCAAATCTGTATTAATATCCGCTGTTTGTTGCGTTTGGCTGGGAAAGGCAGACATGGGGAGTGCTCTTCAGAGTGTCTGATGTGCCTTGGTTAGAGCCAGTGGTCGTGGGGAGCCTCAGACTGTGCAGTGGAAATGAGCTGCAGCTCGGGCAGTGACCTCTTTCTGACCCTTTCCTTCCAAGTGCTTTCTACACAGCACAGTGCCTGGGCTCATAAATTAGCCAGAAGTTTACAATGCACCAATAAATTAATGTCTGCTTTGCGTTACAGTTGTTTACAAATCAGTTTGGAAATTGGAGTCTTTCAGTTGCAGAGCTCCCAGCAGTTTCACTGCTGGTCTCTCCACTGTTTTGCTCTCTTTGTGAGTTTATTCTGGGAAAGATGGAAAATTTGAACCTGAAATATCAGATTTCAGAAAGGGTGCAGCTTGGTGCAGGAGAAGATGAAGCCTGGAGAGTCATGCAAATATTTCAAAGCAAGCTGAGCATTAATCCAAATGATAAATTGTTGAAGAAATGTATTTATCTGTTTGCTTGTAACAGCTCTTATTATTAGTTAATTAAATATCCTAAAGGATCAACAGACTTTATGAAAGCTTGTTCACTGAAATAATTTAAAACAAATTACAGTTTCACAAATGCGTAGCTATTAAGACAGGTGCTAACCAAACCTGAAATCCTCTTCTCCCGGCCCCCCAATTAGTGCCTGTACAAACTGGCACACATGAATGCTGCTAATATTGCCAGTTCTGAGAGTTTGTTTTTTAGTTTCCTTTGTCTTTTGGTTTCAAAGTTTCCAGGCTGAAAACTGGATCATATTTTAAAGCTTATTTCATCTGAGGAAAGATATCTGATGTAATCACGTGCCTCTGAAGGCCGTGAATCTGAGGTGAATTCCGAGTACCACAAAGTTCTTGTGATAATACCAAGAAAGATGGCCACAAACGCTGAACACTTCTTGTACATTGCAGTTGTCCTAAACATATACTGTTTGGCTTCTCTGGTAACTGTTCAGACTGGGTGTCCTAGTGTTGTCCATGGTAATAAATGTGTTTTGGCGTTGTTTCAGCAGCAGTCAGCTAGCCGTTCCACGCTGTAGACTTTATATTGTATGAGCCAAGAATTCATCCAATATAGAAGAGGCAATTTTATCTCAATCTGCAAAGCAGCTGCTTTGGGCCAGCCATGCAGATTGTTCTGTGTTGCTCTGTGGAACAGTCATCTTCTGAACTGTTACTCCGCCAACGTTTTTGTAAGTTTTCAGTCGATGCTCTGAAGGAGGCTGACATTAGTGGCCACTTAATAATTGGCAAGCACTAACATAATATTAGAATGGAATTTCTGTAGACTGATTGATTAAATTGTGTCAAACAGTACAGATAAAGGGAGTATGTGTGAATTAAGACATCACTCAGTCTGAACGAGATTACCAACAATCTGGCTCTAAATGTTTTGTATTATGATTGTTTATCTTTTTTTTCAGCCTGATAGTGTGTTATCTGTATTTCATAAACTCATTTCGCAAGTACTGATATACTTTGGCATTGAGTCTGATACAGGGGAAAGGTTGAAATGACCGCATTGAATAGCTAGCTACAATTTTCAATTATAACTGCATTATATCTACCCAGAGATCAAGCATATCCTGTGCTTGGTTAAAAAAAAAAAAAAAGCTGTCTTCTGTACCCATGATCAGGAGAGTCTAAAAAAATCCTTTGGTTTATTAAGAGACCTTATTGGATCAAGTGCCAAAATCTTGATGTCCTTCCACCCCTCCCCAAAGCTGTTGTAGCTTATGCCAGCTTGAGACTTGTTTCTTGGCAGTCTGTCTGTCCACTTATTCCTGATCCAGGTGACATTGGCTGAACCTTGTGTGATTTAAAATAAATAAATCGTGTTCCGATGGTTATCTCTTCCAAAAGGAGAAGAGGAACAAGTGGCTGAAACAGTTGGATATACCTACCTGTATCTCTTAACCTGGTCTATAAATGCCAAGGAATGGTGTTTAAAAGCACAGTTACATTGATTATAATATCTAATAACGTATCAGAGGAAGCAATGTATAGCTCTATAAAACTGCTGCTTTCCCAGACGCCTTTTCTTTTGTCTTCCATATTCAACTTGTCAACCATCTCTTTTTAGTAGTGCTGAGACAAAAGTACTGCAAGGTATCTTATCATATGTGTATTCTTCTGATGAAAAGCATTCAACAGCATGTTTAAAATTCCTTTGGAGTTGGGATGCCGGAGCGCAAGGAAAATGTGAGAAAAATCCTTCAATTTATATCATGTTTCTGAAAAGGTAAAACTGTACCTAGTAGGAGCACAACTGAAAAATGCTGGTGACTTGAGAAATCAGTAGGTTCTTGTGTTTTCTTTTCATGTCAGCTGTTTTTGCTTGAGTATATGATCAACTACTGTCTGCTTTGCAATGTATTCAGTATTATGCATTATGGTACTAGAAATGACAGTACAGTTATTTGCCGTGAGAATTTGAATCCTAAGGAAACAATTTTGCAGTCTTCAATGTGAACAGTAAATGACAGGTGCTCAGTTTTTTCTTCACTTTTCTGTTTTATGATGTTTAAAGTGCCTATTTTGATTTAAAAATTGAATATAATTTTGGGGAATGAATTAATAAGATTTGGGGAACCAGAGTTCTGTGTTATATCATATCCATTATATTAGCAAACTGACCCTAGTATTAAACTTCCTTTTAGGAAAGAAAGTTTTCTGACTTGTCTGAAAAATATTTAAAGCAGCCCAGAAGCCTATACTGTGGTCATCTCTTTTGGGGGGGGGGGGGGGGGGGAGACCAAATCACGTTTTGTGTGGAGGCTTTTCCAACTGCTCTGCAATGCCTCACTGTGCTAATGCAGTAGTACAGTATTTCTGAACATAATACAGTGTCATTGAGATGGAAGTAACGAGACTACGTAATCTTTATAGCATGCGGCAATAAAACACCCACTAAGGTATTTTACAAAATACATTTGTTTCATGTTTTCTTCTTGCTCAGGTTCATTTTTGGAGGGAATGTGAGAGTGAGCACTGGTGCACAATGTAGGATTTTTTTAAGGGTTGGGCTGAGTATGAACTGTAGATATTGTCGTTCTAACTTTTCTTAAACACATGAAATATAGTATTTATCAGGAAAGGTGATTTTATATTCAGTTTCATACCGATGATACTCTTGTTCTCTCCTTCAGTCCTGACTTTTTGCTAAGACCTTCCTGTGTAAATAATAGTAATACTAATAATCAGTGTATTCATAAATGCTTGTTGCAAATTGTTACCTAGAGATAAACAACTTGCATGTGATAATCCATGCTTATGAATGTGCTTCTATTTGTTCTTTTTGTTTTGTTTGGTGTCCTCCAGGGGTGGCTCTTAACTGGGGGATAGTGAGGTCTATCTCCTCCAGTGCTTTATAATGCTCTGTAAAATCTTCTGAGTGTAATTTTCATCTTGGGCTATGCATGGATGATGCGTGTGCTAGCGCCAAGCCCAGCAGTGAAACATACTAGAAGAAGTAGTATACTGTATCTGCACAGTAGTCCTCCATGGCAATTTTTATGGCTGTCCCTGAGCTTGTGGAGAATGACCATGCAGCAGCCCAGGCAGAGTGCAAAAGACACCATGTAAAAAATGTTTAGAGAGCGTTGACTTGTGATTTCATTCCTGAGATGGGCTGTAAGGATTGATTGTATAACTGTGTGCTTCGCTCTTTGGCCCTTGTTGTTTTTTATAGTGAAAAAGCTTGTTACAGAGTTCTTGTGCTTTCATTTACATGTGCACCGGCCTTTGGCAGGTAGTTCGCTGCTTAATGTCAAGGTTGTGGAGATCAGCATTTGGCAATTCAGACAGAGCATGAAATGAGACCTGTAGGAGGAATTTACAAAATGTCTTGCAAGTTAATGCAATTTTTTTTGTTTTCCTGGACAACTAAATATAGTAGTATCGATACTATTGATAATTGGTAAGCTGCACATTTGAGATCCCCACCAGCTTAAAAGCATTAGAGTTGCCACTGGTAGCAACTAGTTCATATATTACTTCTTTATTAGCAATTTACAAGCTTTTTACCTTAAAGTGTTTTGTAATTGTATTATTATTTTGTTAAAATAAAGCACAATGAAAACACCACTGGCTAATGTGCTACATTAAGACACATTATGAGCTTTGAGCACTGAAACTTTTTTCTGTTACCCATTGTAATTGAAATATCTACAGCTTTCAGGCAAACCATGTATAGAAACTTGATTTGTAACTTTAAGCTAATTTATTGATTTTCCTTGTTTCTTATGTTATTCGCTGTGGTTCTATTAATTTTTTGGGATGCTTTTGTTAATACAGAACATCTTCAGTAAACCCTTTGTTTGACCTCATTAAGTAACTGACAAACAAGAAAGCTGAACTGAATAGTTGTATATAATATATCTAATAGCCACTGCAACATCAATTCTGCTTTAAGAAAAGAAAATGCAGAATTAAGGCCAAGTGATTTTTTTTTTAAGATGTATTTTTAAGTTATGTCCTATTACAGTGAGGCAGAACCAACAATCGGTTCTATTACAGCATGATACTGAGAAATAGGGGCTGATTAATAGGAAACACAAATGACTGATAATCTGTATTGACAAGGAGTTTCAAGGGAACTATCAGAGTGATCTGAATAAAGTACATAGTGTTTAAATATCACTATGAGAATAGATTACAGTATTACATCAACCATTTCTAAAGGTCTGAGTGACAATGAAATTGAGATGTAAGGCAAACTAAAATGTCAGGTTCAACTTGCAAAGTAACAAGGAGCAACTATGGCACCCTTGAGAAAGAGGTGGTTCAGTGTCAAATGAATAACACATCTAATGAACAACAAACAGGTGGAAAACTATCTAGAAAGTGACAAATTTCATTGTTTACTTGAGGATTTTTTTTCTTTATTGCAGTGTGTTGTTCAGTGTCCCATCAGCTCAATCTAGTGTTTGAGATTCACCTGCATCTCAGCTGGGAGCATGAGTCATAGGCTGCTGGAAATTTTTGGAAGGCTGCGTAGCTCTGACCCCAGGGAGTGGCTGGGCATGGGTCTGTCATGTGAACGAAACGTTAGTTCCAGCAAACTGAAGTTGCATACTGCTGATCGTGTGGAGTAGAGTTGTATCCAATGTGTTTTGTTAAGTGTTGGAAGATACCTGCGAGGTGGTTGTGTGACAGGTACACTTTTTTTACTCTAAGCAGTGACCAGAAAAGTCCAACTTGTTCTACTTGACCACTTCTTACAGAAAATTTATTTTCCATTGACTAGGCCATCTTTAGAGGGGAATAAAAAGTCTTGTAATTCAGTCATTCAGGTTGTTGGATAGCTTTCTCTGGGCCAGTGACGTTGCCAATGCCAGTTGTCATCAGGCTTGTCTGGTTGTTCTTTTGAGAGGAGAGAACAGCACATAGCACACAAAATAGAGGTTGGATTTGAAAGTGGAGGGTGTCATGTCATAAGTTGCGGTCAAATGCGAAATGAAATAATATGCAGATTTCATTTGAGGAATGAAATAATTACTCTGAAATGTTGTTTTTAAACAAAATATTTTTGTCTCTCCCAATAGGGTTTATTTTCAGTCAAAGTATTTCAAAGGGAGGATTTTCTGTTGGATTGCTTATGAGGGGAAAAAAAAAGTTTTCTGACCTGCTCAGGAAAAATATTTACAAAAGATCTCATTATATAACCCAAAGAGTGGATTTCATTGTACTTCCAAACAATGCCAACTAGTTTGACACTTGCTGGAGTGCACTAAATCCCTTGAGACTTACTTGAATCTTACAAGTAAGAGAGTCAGTGTTTAGCCTAGAAGCTCAGTACTTCATAATTTGTGTTGTCTTCTCAACCAAACAGATGCAAAATCAAGATGTCAGTTTAATCAGCCATAATTACATATGGTAACATACACTGAAAGCTCGTTCTTATTTGAATTAAATAAGTTCTTTGCTATCAGCTGTCACTTAAAATGTAATAAAAAGTCTCCTTAAAAGAAGCACAGCCAGTGTGACCAATCTAAACTGTAAACTTTCTCCAGTCAACACACAATCTCTGTAAAGTACAGTCCAAATTTATGGGTCAGAAAAGCTATAGTATCTCAGGGATGTGGGGTATAAGTAACATTTTTAAAGAATATATAGAGAGGGTGTCCTTGAGATTGCGTAGTTAGTAACTGTCATGTACTATCTATCACACTACTTTTACTTAAGTCTCTTTGGGACCCTGGCTATGGCTGCTGTGTTTTGTCAAAAGAATTTCCCTCGATGCTTCTCTGTTACCAAACCTCTGAAACAAGGCTGTTCTTGCATTTCACAAATACTGTTAAAAACCAAAACAAAAATAAAACCCCCAAAACCCCACTTGGGTGAGATTCATGTTACTGGGGCTTTTGTAGCAAGGCATCCTTGGCAAGCAGTTGGTAGGTTATCAAAAGGCAGCACACAAAACTTTCCTGCATCATGCAGCTCAGACTGCAGGCGAGATTTTCTGATCTGCTGAAGAAATTTGTGATATAGAGGAGCAGAAGATGACATATGGCAAAAGCTATGCAATTTAAGAAGTATGAAACTTGAGCTTGTCTTATAACTGTGCTGTAGGTGGTTGTCAGGATTGTGCCTGTGTGCACACCTAGTGCCCTGGTCATTAACTCCCTTGGGCAGTGCGGGAACTCCCCAGTTGTGCACAGAAGGAGGTAATGAACTGACTTGAGACAACGCAAGTAACTGGGCCCAGCCACCGTCATGACTAGGTATTTCACTAATTGTTGCAAGCAGTCTCCAGGTGGGACTTCTGCAGCTTCTGCAGTGTCTAGACCAATGCCTATGTTTCAATGTGTTGATTAATATTGTGGGTGGAGAATCTGGTGCTTTGCAGAGACCACCATAGACAGTTCCTGCTGCAAAATAGGTCAAGTTGTACACAGAGTACTTGAATCAGTAGAAACTGTTGCTGCAGGTGCAGAAGTAGTCTCGGACAGTCTTTTGTGTTTAGTTAGGACCAGAGAGGTTTTGTGTGTAGTTCAGGATGATGAAGAGTCATGTATTGCACAGGTACTGGAGCAGTCCCAAGGACCATGAGCTACCTGCTCACAGCTGAGCAGAACAATGTTTGGGGTATCTCACTCTGTTTAGCCTTTGCAAGGACTTTTGCAATGGAGACTCCCATCACCATCCAGACAGGGTGGCTGACTGTATTGTTCAAGTGATCTGATCCCTAATGTGATGGGGTTACCCTTTGCCAAGAAATGTTGGGGTTTTTTTGTTTGCTTTTTTTTTTAAAGTCAAAGAGACTATCCTTGAGTGTCACTGCAACAACCAGTACATCCTCTGTAGGCTGTATTAGTAAACTCTCTTTTGGCAGTTACCCCACACATGGAAAGCAAGAGATCAGACTAGGGGAGTGAATATGACAAGAGAGCAGCAGAGACTGTAGCAGTCTGGGGCTTTGCCCAGTTCTCTGGAAGCACTTCTGAGGAGTCCAATATCACTTTCCCCAGTGAGAACTCCTCTGATCAAGTTGGATAGTGCAAGTGATTAGGGATGAAGTCCTGAGATTGCGGGTACTGGAGCTGACTTAGTGCTCTGTCCCTTTTATTCAACAAGGACATTCAGGGCATAGATTTCTGCATAATGTTTAAGGTGGACTGATTTAAGAATTAATGTTTTCCAAATTACAATAACTGTTCTGATAACATTGCATAATTTCCAATATACATATATATTATCGAAGTACCATTCTAATGGTAACATTGCAGTTTGCTGTCAACTCTCAAGGTACATTTTTTTTTTTTTCATGTATCTAGTGGTAAGTTATCTTTTATTTTGAATGTTGCTTAACTTTCTGTGCTGTGAACATGCTTTGCTAAGTTCAGGTATGTTTCAACAGTGATCAAGTGGAAACCCCTTTTTTAATCAAGAATACTCAACTGAATATGAACAAATTCGTTTCAATAAATCAAAGAAAAATACCCAGATTTGGCATCTGATCTGGACGCTCAGATGCTTCAGAACATACTTGTCTTACTATAAGTTGCAAAAGGATTCTCTGTATTGAAGTACACATAAAAATGAGATGAGTCAACCACACATTTTGTTTTATTAGTGTCTTGTGCAGCTTCTCTGGAATTGCAATGTCAGCCCAAGTATGCTGGCTGTATTTTGTTAGTTCCCTTGTTTAGCGCTTCAGAGCAAAATCTGTGCTTGGTGTGATGTTTACTATGCTAACAAAACAAAACTTGATCTAGTAAAACCTCAAAATATTTTAAGTGTGGCGGCTTTATCCTTCGCGATTGTGAGCAACAGTTGTAATGCTGCAGCGTGCCTGAGTCACTGTATATGTGCGAACAGTCTCTTCACGTGCATGAGCAATGCAATGAATGCAAAGTTCCTTGATGGAGTAGAATCAGAACCTGTGTCCTCACTTGGTAGACATGTCCTTTGGAGTTAGCGTGGGAGTCATGTCTCAATAAATCCTTTAGGATAGTACGTGCTGACAGTAATCACCCTGAAAACATCACTCTGCAGTTCAAATACCAACATGGCTGTAAAGTATCTCTTAGCTTCCTACTGGCAAAATGCTATATGATCTCACTTTTCCTGGACTCGTGTCTGCTCAAGTCACATCACCTATGAGAAGCAATTTAAATGGCCTTGAACGGACCAAGAAATACTGTACCACCAGGTGTTTATGGAAGTGTGATTCCCCTCCAAGCTGCAAGTCTTTTCAGTTGTTTACTTCACATCTGAATAGGGTAGTCTGTCCAATTTTTGGGTTTTGGACAATGCTTTTTGACCGTATATTTAAAATAGTGGTATATTTTTTTACCACTGGCTCTTCTCTGTTTTCTCTTTCACTAAACCCTTTTGATTTCACTTCTTCCTCCCCTTCAGTAGTAGCATATTTTTTATCACACGAGGTATGAGAGTAAATTCTTGCATCTTCAACTGTGTGCTGGTATTTATCTAGAGAAAAGTGAGTGGAGAGCTGCGGTAGCATGTGATCCTGCAAATAAATTTTTGTAGTCATGTTAAGGTTTGAGGATAGGCTAAACAAACAGGTGTAACTATGATTTTCCAGCATAAGTGTGTCTTACTGGGCCAAGCACACTTTACACGCTTTACAGCATTGTCCAAAAGGAGATTAGCAAAGCATATCATTAAGACTCATTAATGCTTAGTCTTAAGTATTGTTGCTAACTTGTTGCTATTTCCTTGATGGCATTTGGAAAACAAGCAGCAGCTTGGCCAGCAATTATATTTTTACCTCAGTGCAAGTTGTGCTACTTGCTGAGAGTATGATAACAGTATCTGCAGATTTAAAAAATAAGGTCCTGATGTTTTTGTGCAGTATTCAATCCATGGTATTCCTGGGAAACTTTTTTTAAAAAATATCTTTGTCATAGAAATAGCTACTGTTAGGAAAATACCAGTAACCTAAGAGAAAACTGGAATCCATAACATTATTTGCTTTCCATTGTAAACATCCTTGAGTAGTAGCTTGAAATTAATAATTATTTCATTATCTCCTGTGTTTTAATGTACCTTTCATTTTCATGCTGGCAGTATATGGGACCGTATAACATATAAGTAGAATATAATATTTTTTTTTGCTTTGTATTCATTTCAGGACTCAGTAGAATGGAGTTACATGGTTAGAGCTATAACATTTTCAAGAAAATTATCTGCGGGTGATTAATTTTACTACTAGAGTAATCTCTTACTCCCTAACAGAGATGACCTAATGGGAGCAGCTTTTATAATGGCTTAGTTGACCATTTGAGTTAATTCTGTGATTTTACATGTTCTGAGTATCATGAATCAGATTAAGAAGTGAAAGTATTAAATATTGTGTCTGTAAAACCGTTACAAGGTTTATTAAGATCATAAATAGAAATTCAAAAGATGTCATAGGTTCAGAAGTTAAAATTTTAATTTTGGCTTAGTCTTCTTGAAACCAATGGCTTTTGAAAAAGTTGGAAAAATATGTTGAGCTGTAAGGTTTTCAAAAGCTGTTCACATTTGCACTTGAGCAATATTCTGAACACCAGAAACATCTAAATGCTGCTCAAAAATGCCTTAAAATTATAAACTCCTGTAATGTATTTATGAAGACAACTTACCTGCATTGATTTGTTGAATATTCAGCATCAGAAAATCCTTTGTCATTTTGTTTAGCCTGCATAATAATGACTTTTGTTTGCCTGCTATGAGCTTTAAAGTAATTATAAAAGGATAAACTTTTATTGGTAATCTATATCTTTTGCAGAGTTGTGTTGATTTTAACTGAACAACAATGACAAAAAGGATATTAGCTTCACTGAACCAAACATTTGCAATTAAATCGGAGGATTGGGGAAAGGATTAACACTAATGAGGTGAATAGTATGGATTACAGGATCTACATTTTGTCCAATTAACGTCAGAATCTTTATATTTAGATAAAACAATGCTTGGGATAGATAATGGCTAATAATTGTCAATCATATGTGAAATATAGTTTTGACGGAATACATTAGCAGAACGTTCACTCAAGTTGTTAAGTAAATTAAGACTTTACTGTCTGTCCTATTAGGCACACTATATAACAGGTCTACTGTTAGCAAGCAGCCTATATACTGACATACAGAAAGGTATGCTATTTGCTTTTCTCCCTTTGGAAGGTGGCTGCAGTACAGTTATGCATAATATGAATGGGAAAATATCTGCAAGAGCTCAGTCCAGATGCCACATGGTTCAGTTTTTAGCTCTGGCAGTGCAAGGCATACAAGAAACTCCGAGACTTTTTTTGGTCCTTTATTTGTTGGACATTAACTTGCTGCATGAAAAGACTGATCTCTAATTGGTTTCTAACATTAACAGACAAATGAGAAAACTATTTGTGACAAACTTGTCTCCTTGATAGGTTACTCCGTAGAGATGCTGATTCCCTCTCTTACCTTTGTCCTCTGTGCAAAAAAATGCTGCAAGATACTTCTGATTTTAGAGTATTTACTACTAAGTTTACGCAAATGGGTATGGTAGTTTTTGGATGGTTGGGACTTACATTCAGTTGTTTAAAAGTTCTGTGGTGTGGTGTTTTTTTTTTTGTGTGGTGGTTTGTTTGTTTGTCATAAAGGGTAAATTCTTGCAAGGTCTGATATTCTTTTTAATAACTTAATCTTCACAAAGCACTTATTCTCATTGTGCACAACTATTAAAAATAAATCTGTATGCAAAAGGAAACTTCTCCAATAGCTAAACTTTGTGTAGGCAAAATCTGTTGTTCAACCTACATATATTCTTTTTCATCTGAAAGCTCTGAAATTTTGCACATGGAATCTCCCAAAATGTCCTATGACTGAAGACTTTTGAACAACGTACAACAAACACTCTTACAAGAAAGTTAGGGAGTGGTTACAAAGAAGCTGAAGAAATGTAGGTAGCTAGAATCTTAACCATGGAAAACATTCTTTCCAGAGCTCCTGATGCTTAATGAAGACTTGAATAATTTGCTAGTTTTTGTCCCCACTTGAAGTATTTTTAGACATCCCTTAAGAATATTCTTAATTGAATTTTCATATATACTTATGACAGTATTACAATATGCTGTTTCTCTTGTTATCTTGAGAATTCTAATATAAGGGAGTACTTATTTCAATTGCAAAACCAGCATGCAGAAGAACTATTGTTTAAGCAAACTTTTCCAAAATAAAAAGCTAATAGAAAAAACCCACACGCATTCCTTTACATCTGGAAGATGCTTAAATATTCTAAAATAGTAATAAAAAAGTTATACATAAAACTGATTTGAGCAGTTTCATAGAGATACAGAGGCAGCTTCACGCACTACTACAGTTGGTCCAGTCTGCCCAAGATATGAAAAGAGATTTCAGCTGTTGTGCTATCCAGTGGAAACCTTTTCTGTTGTCAATTAGAGTGGAATAACAATTAACAATGAAATAGACTGAAATTGCTGTTACTTTAGGGGGTTTGGATTGTAGATTTTTACTTTTTTAGGGGAGGGTATGTGTTAAAATTTCATGCATAAGATTTATTATGTTTATAGAAATTGACTTTCTTAGATTGCAAATGTTTGCCTGAAGGAAGCTGGATTTGTTTTTGGCTACACACAGAATATAATCATGAAAATATAATGAAGAGTTAATGAATGTGCAACATATTAAAGAGATCAAAGAATAGTGTGGTGAAATGAATTTTTCGGATAATGTTTTTTTCTGTTTTCTTGGCTGATTACTTGTGAAGGTAGTTAACACACAAAGGATGAACCATTGCATAATTAATTTATAACTGTAATACTGCATATACCCTAAACAAAACTGTAAAATTAGAATATTAATATATGCACTGGTGATTATGTCAAATTCTATTTTGCCCAAACCATGTAATTATTTAATGCAGTATTTAGCTGTGACTAACACAATGAAAGGAAAATGGAATATCTGAGTGATTTAAAGTGTTTATAAATACATGCCTGTGATTTTTTTTTCAAATTATATTAACTTTAAATGATTTTAGGAAGCCTATTTGATTCTTGGTAAATCCCTTATTATTTATTTTATATTTTTCCAGTGATAACATGTCATGAGGGTAAAAAAAGTTGGTGTGGGGTTTTTTTAAGAAAAAAAAAAAAAAAGGAAAAATTATTGGAGTCTTACACTTTTCAGGTTTCCATACCCAGTTTTTAATTACTGCAATTTAAATTCCCCTGTAAATTGTTGATGAATCAAAGTGGAAAAAAAGAAGACAATCCATGAATTTTGTGCTGAGTGCAGCTCTGGATAGAAAGCAAGGTGGGAGTAGGGAGGAGTGTGTGCCACACTTCAATTAGAGAGAGCTTTGATTCTTTCAGATAAAAGCAAATAATGTAGAATTGTAAGAAGGTTAAAAAAATGCATTAAGAGTAAATTTTTCAAAGGTGTCTAAGTAACTTGGCATCCTCTGTTCCATGTTCAAAGAGAAGTGGGCCAATATCCAGTTTTTGTGAGGGCAAAGCTTGAAAGTATAGGGAAAGAATGCCCAGGCTATTGAAAGTAGCTTTAAAAGAACAGCACACTCAAATGAAAACAGGATGGGAGCTGAAAGGAGGGAAATAAGTATAATTTACAGGTCGTCTTTGCTTTGTTTGGGTGTGGGTTTTTTGTGTTTTTTTGTTGTTGTTGTTTTTTTAAGGACTGTAAAACCACATTTTACCATCACCTTCATTATGTCAAGCACCATGCACCTGTCACAGAAGAGCTGCAACATTCCAGTCTTTCTTTTTTTCTTATGTTAGTGAGGAGAGAGGCGTAGTTTTAATTACTGAAAGATTTCAAATGCAGGTGTAGTGACAAACAAAAAAGCAACCATCAGGGACATTACAGATATGGTTTCTTGCTTAACATAATGGTGCAGAAAGGGCTTCTCAAGCTTTCCTACCTGCTGTGAGTTCTGTGGTCATCGGCGTATACAGTGGATTGACAAGAGAGCATGCTCACCTGTGCCTGCCTGCCACACAGCTGTGTGTGCTAAGATCACCTGCAACTTTGCTTACCAATGTCCTCAGTGAGCAATGAATAATAGGTAGTAGGATTGTGAGCTAAGGCCAAAGACACGAAATAAAGTATGGAAGGAAGCATGGGGGTCCACTTTGAGGAAGCTCTTCAAGATCTGACCGATTTGGCTTTTCCTCTGACTTACTCGTGCTTCCTTGCAAGGCCTGGAGGGTTTTGTTTTCCTTAATCCTAAAGCACACGGAAAAAGTCCTCTGTGTCTATATAGGGCTTCTGACTGGAATAGGTATGACAAACAGAACTTGTAGCCTTCTGTATAATTCAGCTGTTGTGGGATGCGATCATGACTTCCTTGCTGAAAACCCTTGTAATTTTCCAGCACAAACAGAGCTGATTTAAACAATCATTTCAATAACTCTAAAGGCGTTTATGTTAAAAATTCACAGTGGCTTAACAAGGAAGAGTTAGAATGGTCATAACTTCTCAATTAATTTCAGCTTTTATAGTTTTGCATACATAAATCTTAGGTAAGCTGCAGTAATATGGGACTGGTATATTTTAGTGATGCTTTTAACAATTGTCTTGAAACACGTGCCAAAACCACCAAATAGTTGTGATATTGTTAAACAAACAAATTTGAATTCTATACCTGTATTATTAAGCAAAACAAGAGCTTTGTTTGGGCAGAATGTTTTGAACTGCTCCATCCCTGCAGAGTATAGTTTAGTATCCACTTTGCTCACCAGTCCTATAACGTCGTCTCAACTTTTAAACTTTCAAACACTGGTTTTAGCAAGGGGTTTCTGTCATGTTCTTCAGAATCCAATTAACCTGATCAAGGTACCTTGAAAGAGGACTCCCAGACTGCTAAGCAAAGTTTGAATTAATTGTAAGACCTGTCTAATTAGATAGCATCATTTCTATTTTGACTTATATTTTCAAATATTTGCAATGTAAATGTTCTAAATTGCTCTCTATGCATCATATCATAAATATTCAGATCATAATTTGACACCTATTGCTAGTTTATACTCTACAAAATGATTGTAAAGTGCTGAAGCATTTTCCTTACCCCAGTGGAAGACAAAACCAAAAAATAGCATAACTTTTTTTGAAAAAGGTGTGAAGGAAAAGACTCTGAGGATTTTAAACAAGATCTAATTAATTCTAGTGCTTGTAATGTTGCAAAATGCACTGTATAAGACTTCCTTTAGCAAATTAGGTTTTATTTTTGATGTGTAAATATGATGAAGCATGCAAATTATCTCTCCAATAGTAATTAATTACTCTGGGATGTTCTTAAAATTTAAATATTAAATTATAAAATAACTCAGCGAGCAAGGGAAAAATTGCCACACTTTTGCCTATAGCTCTGGTCTTGTAAGCTTCACTAAAACTATTGTTCAATGACTACAATGATCATAAAATGTGAATGCCAATGCAAATGACATGCTTTCATTGTCTAAAGGAGAGATTCCTGTTGTCAATAGCTTGAGAGCTGGTTATTCTACATCCTCCCACTCATGGGGGAAGGATGAGAGAGCATTCTCCATCTGAGGTTTATTATGATGACGAGTTGAAGAAAGTAACCTTTAGATGGTCCTCTGATTAAAAGCTTTGCAGTTAAGTGAGAGGGAGCTCAGCAAAGTTCATACCTGGAAACAGATGCATTTAACTCGGTGAACTGTTCCCATTTACTGCTGGCTTCTTTGCTGTGAGGTATGTCTCTGCTTCTGGGTCTTTTCATGATTAAGCAGCACATTTCCATTTGTTCAGGATTGAGGAGCATCAAGCTGCTGTTGCAACGGGATATATGGGATAAGTTAGATACATACATGCATAGATATTTGCGCATATAACATATACACACCACACATACATATATCAATATCAGGGAACTGGAGATTGTTGTGATGGGAATGTTTAGAAGACTGTCAAATCTGGCCATTTTTAAATTTATTCATGAATAGCATATCTTGCTAATAGTCAATTCATCATGCTAATCATCATCACGATCTACACAAAACTGTTTTAACAATTCTAAGTTAGCTGTTGAATATACTGTACAATGGAGTTAACTATAGGGCCTCCTGTATAGTTAGTGCTGATGGCTTACTGTCTTTAGGGGTTCATAGCTGCTGAGGTTAAGGTGATAGGCTTGAGAACCGTTTGAGAGAAGGTGGCACTGAAGTGGTCTTGTCTTCTTTCTTCTTGGATATTCTGTGCTAATGTCTTCTGGTTTTGTGCTGTTGTGCCCCTCCAAAAGGGGATGGGAGTCTCCTCTGCTCTGCCTAGATACTGCATATCCTGTTTTCTTTCCTTCTGGTAGTCATCTTTTGTATCCAGGTAGATATGCTGCCTATTTGCAGATGGTTGTGCTTATCTTGTTCTTTGTATGGCAAGTTTTGTTACTTGGATGCTTTCTGTGTGCATCTTTATTGCCCCTTTGGTGACTGCCTTGTACAGGTACTCTTGTAAAATTCTCTGGCCAATGATTAAATTATTTTATAATATTATATCCTTTGTTCAATTATCAGTTGAACAAAACAGCTCAAAACTTGGTGTCTGCAGTTCAGGTTGCAGAACTGCACCAAGTAGTCTGAGCAACTGTCTTCAGAAGACCGTGCTGCTCCAGGCAGAGTGCTTCTGAACTAACTCTTTTTCTTAAGTAGCTGAAGTGCAGACTGCACAGCAGATTGCAGGGGAAACATTCAATAAATCGGCTTCTACATGGATTATTGCAGTATCAGAGTGCTTCTTAATTTGCTTATCTGTTTGGGTAGTCTTAATTTAATGGGGGGTGTTTCATCTCTTAATAGCTAAAAAAAGACTTAACAAAGCTAATAGAGTATTAAAGAATAAAAGTATTGGAGTCAACAATCACCACAAAACTGATATAAACAAGGTTTTATTTTTAAGGTTGAGGGAGAAGGGTAGAACTAAAAATGAAGAAGTGTGCATGGTGGGATTTAAGTTCAGTACAGTGCTGGGTAGGTGCCTACATCTCATTGTTCTAAATGCCTAAGTATTTTTGATAGCTTCATTTCCTTAAAGAAGAGTATTGGAAAATCCAAGATTTATATGTTGAAAATTACAGTTAGTTTCCAAAGTTGTTGAACTGTGAAAGCATGTTCTTTGTAAAATTCCTTATATAATAAAGATTTAAAGTTTCAGATGTTTAGAATTTGAGAAATGTCTCAAGACTAGTTAAAAAAAAAAAATAGAAAAACCACAAAAAACCAAACTAAACCAAAAACGCCCACACAAGTTACTTTTATTTTAGCCTCTGTATTGTGTATCTTACCATGCAGTCTGATGGTTCAGGAACTCATTACCACTCTGCAAAGCTTTGGTCAGAGACCATTAACAAGTGAACTGCAAAAAGGTATGAAGAGTATAGAATATCTCAAGTTGGAAGGGACCCGTAAGGATCGTCAAGTCCAACTCCCTGCTCCTCACAGGACTACCCAAAACAAAACCATATGACTAAGTGTGTCATCTAGACGCTCCTTAAACTCTTGGCAGGCTTGGGGCCATGACCCCTTCCCTGGAGATCCTATTCCACTGACCGACCACCCTCTCAGTGAAGACCCTTTTCCTAATGTCCAATCTGAATTTCCCCTGATGCAGCTTCATTCCATTTCCTCGTGTCTTGTTACTGGTCACCAGAAAGAGATCAGCATCTCCTCCTCCGCTGCCTCCCTTGAGGAAGTTGTAGCCTGCGATGAGGGCACCCCTCAGCCTTTTGTTCTCCAAGCTGAACAAAACAAGTGAGCTCAGCTGCTCCTCCTAAGTCTTGCCCTTGAGGCCTTTCACTATCTTGGTCACCCTCCTCTGGGCACACTCTAATAGTTTGATGTCCTTCTTACGTTGAGGCACCCAAAACTGCAGACAGAACTTGAGGTGGGGCCGCACCAGTGCAGTGTACAATACTGCTATTTGAATTTGTTAGAACAGTTGGGTGCAGCTCAGCTAAAATGCTGAGGAATTTTTTTTTTTTTTCCTCTTAAGCTAAAAGAAAAAATAGTTTGTGTGAATCTGGCACGATGAGCCAGTTCAGTGGATCCAACTCCATGCAGGAGTAGGGTCTCAGTCCTGCAGGTTTGACTGGGATTTGAAAAAATATTTCAGGACTGTAATGCTTGAGCAGATAAATGTTGTTTGTCCCTGTGACTTACTGAGATAAAGACCATTTTTCTGTTACTGAGTTAGGAAAAATGGGGGGTAAAAATTGACTCTGTTTCAGATAAACTGACTGGAAGAATTTGTAAGGATGTAATGTTACGTTTTTTGGCGCAAATGAGTAATCATTTACATACTTTAAAAAGAATTGTCTGCACTTTTCTAAGTAAGCAAATAATTACACCTGCTTTTAAAAGATGCTGCTGCAGAAGAGCACCAGATAGGGTTCTGGAGAAACATCACAGTAGACTTGTCCTATTATTGTGCTTTTCCTCAGACATTTGCTGTTTGCCATTATGGAGATGAAGTGCTTGGTTAAATGGGCCTTTTCTCTGATCTGGTATGGCTGCCTGTGCTCTCTTGTAAGGTATCTAGAAAAAAAAAAAAAAAAAAATTACTGACAAAGCTATTGGTTTTTTTCCCTGATAAAACCCCCCTTTTTTAAAAAAAAAATAAAATCTAAATGCTCAAAGTGACCTCATAATACTTATTTAACTTGTAAATTTTTACTTTGATTTTAATACTAATGTCACTCTTAAATTTTAAATTGGTAAATTTTGAAGAAGAAGAAAAGACAAATCCAGAGGAAAGGAAAGAGACCATGAAAAAATCCAAAGCTTTTCTTGTAGTGGGGGTGGATTGCCTGAAAAGTAGAGAGATTCATTTCTTCCTTTCAACTTCGAATGCCGATATATACAACAGGACATAAACCAGAAAGGTTCAGACAATAAAATGAAGTGATTCCAGAGAGAAAAATTAACTAAATGAGGAATATTGCTCTTGGGCATCATCAAACTGAATGTTTCGTTGTGGGACTATATAATTTAGAAGGCACTGGCATCTTCCTAACATATACCAAGTGTTACACTGAACCTATTTCTGTGTTAAAAGGATTCACACCCACATTTGTAGGAATTTTTGGGGATTAGAGTTTGTAAGAGCAGGATGTCGCAGGCAGAGACATCCTATTTGGTTTTCTTTCTCTGAAGGGAAAATTATCTCCTCAAAGACCTTTAGCAAACTGAGGTAAATTCATGGAACAACTTTTAAAGAAAGAGGATGATATAATAGACGTTGCAGGAGATACAATATTCAAATGAGCATTCTACAATATTATAAAAATATATATGTGTAGTTCTGGAATTTAATTGTGTATGCAAGCTTACAAAGTTTTCTTATTCTTTCACGAAGTTGAGGCTAAAGGCTTCGGTATTCAGTTTTTTAAAACACAAAATATATTTAATGGATGATGTTGTTCTGTTACTTGCAGTTATACTTAAACAGTTCCTTCCCCTCCCTGAAAGGAGACAGAATGGCTCCTTTAAATATTAAGCACTTATTTACTGAACATGATGAAATCTGAACAAATTAATACATTTTGCTGAACCCTATCCTGAATGTCTGGTTTCTGTAATATATTAAAGCAGAAGACGTGCTTCATTCTACTGGAAATTTTGCAATACAACCTTTACTTTTCTGAGTGCAAGAAAACTTTGGTTTCTGCTTCATTAACTTTACAAATCTGATTTTGTTCTTATTCATTGTTTTTACATCAGGTTTTTTTCTTTGATATTTGAAGTGCTGGTTCAGTTTTCATAAAAGTCAAGTGGAAATACGATCTGAACTTCAAAAGGGCTGAGAGTCAACTCTTCAACAAGTAAAGCATTAAGTAAATGTGTATTTAAAATGCCATACAAATTCCAGCTGTTTTCTCTTACTATTATGAAGGCTTTTTCCCTGTGGGTAAATATTTATATAACCTCAACTTAAGCCAATTGGAATACAATTTGAGTGTTCTGTCAGACTTAAAGCAATAATTTACATTTCCTTATCAGGGTAAAGCTTAAGAGGCACCCAGGATTTTTTTGGGTCTTTTTTCAAACTTCAGTGTGTACATAAAGTTTTGTAATAAAGCATATGTGTTCTTTCAAGGTTAATTTTTATTTTGCTGTCTCAGTCTATCAGGTCTAAACAGAATATTTTTAAAGCACTCAGAAGAGCTCTTCAGACCTTCGCAACCCTGAAATGTTGTCTGCAATTTATAACAGATTCTGGAAATAATATTTGAGAGTTCTCTTTGTATTTAAAAAATATTATCTATGTATGCTTCTCCATTGTACGTGTGTTTCAGCTAAGCCAGGGAAACCAGGGAAATCTTTTTGGAGTGAGATTGTGTTGCAGTTATCCATCTCTGTCATTTCCATAGGGCTTCAGCATCAACTTTTGATGGAGTATGAATGCTAGCAGGTGAATGATTTTCAGACAGATAGTTTATTTAGGTTTGGGAAAAAACACGTGGTAGAAGTTGCCCTGGACCCTTCCCTGATGAATCATTGTGACTCTTGCTATTTTTAGGACTGGTTTCACAGGGTGAACTTGATTGACACATCGATGTTAGGTTCTGCATAGTTTACAGCTGCTGAGGAGGAGAAAAATGAGAAAATACTTGCAGACTGCGAGACCTCTCACTGTGGTGAAAGGCTAATTTTGCTCTTCTAAATATGGGGAGGCAGAGTGGTAGGCCTGGATGGAAGGGTGGATTGGTCTATAAACACAAGCCTGTTCCATGTTTGCACAACAAATTTGACCAAGAGACTTTCATATCTCTTTCCAAAAGGGTCATGATATAGTGCCCCTGAACCTGTGCGCTGGACACAGCAATGTCTGAAGATTCGCGCCTATGTGCACATAAATGCACGATGGTCTGTCATTGAGCCCTGCTTCCTAATTCATGTCATCTTTCACCTGTGTGACCAAACCAATACTCTGATGTTCAGGTATTGTTTCTGTCATAGGTGAAATCCCTATGTTCATAACCAGCATTGAGTAGATCTAAGAGTTTGATGGCTGAAGCTTGATTCTGAATGTCATTGGCTTTATAATACTCCTGCTGGAGCGTTTGAAATACTATGGGTAGNGCTTGGTGCTTTGGCTCTTTCTCATTATTTCCTCCCCATTGCATTTCTCATGCTGATTACACTGTTGGTTATTAAATGAGTTGCTCTGTTTGATTGCCACTGGTCATTATTTAGTATGGGTTTAGTCATAAATACATTGTAGATTCTTTTCTGAAGTACCTTTAAAAGTGATAAAACCTGTGATGAAACTAAAATCTTTCTAAAACCTATGTTACTATCAGGAGAAATTATTGTAATGAGCAATAATTCTCCATTCCTCGTTAATGAAATGTCTTTCCTTACATAACAGTGAATCAACCGCCACACCTTGTAGATGTAATCACATTGTAGAAAGTGACTATTTGCAGTGATAGTTGACAGTAAAAGTAGAACAAGTACTTTTCTCTTGCTTTAGTTGGCCTCTATTTATTTGCCCTAATGGGACCTGCTCCTTATGCTTTCTTGTAGGCAATAACTGAAATGGCTCAGACTGTAGAAAACATCGTGGATTAACTTCCTAAGGATGAGAAGTGATCAGATCATTTTGTGGTTGGGGGTTGTCTTCTCTGGGTGCATCTGTCTTGTCATTTCAGCTCACACCAGTACTGCTCTTCTGCAGTGGATTTCTTGACTATTCCCCACTACCTTCATTTGGTTCACGTTGAAGGGCAGCCCTGGAGCATTCTGAAAGGGATTTCTTCCCAATGACAGTAACCCAGAAGGTCACTGCAGGGAAGTGTCACTAGTGGCAGTTCTTTGTCAGCAGCAGATTAGCACTAGTCTGAGATGTGTGCTGTGTGGACAATGGTTACTTAGCAGCAATATTTTCAATCTACAAATCTGCTCCTATTGGAGTGCTTGGCAATGCAGACATGGCCTGTGACTGCTCCATGAAGTCTTTTTGTGTTTGGTTTTTTTTGTTTGTTTGTTTTTTTAATCCACTGTCGGCTGCAAGTGAAGACAGACTACAAGTCAATTCTGCTATAAAGTCAGTGAAGTTAGCTATGAAATAAAAGGCTTCTTGGGGAAATGGAAAGCCCTAACTGTTGCCATGAGAGACCCTCATCTTTTCGTTTAAGTATCTTCTTCCTGGAAATTGCATACAAGCATATTAATATGCGTCATATGAAGCATTCTACATGTATCTATGTGAATTCATTTGCAGTCTCTTCCATCTCATGAATGGAATGTACACACTGGCTGAAATGGGAAATACTGGTACCTAATGGGTATTTTTGTAGAATAGCAGAATAAATAGGCACATAAAACTTTGCAGTGGTTACTACTACCTTTCAGCTATGGTGACTCACTGGGGTACACTTTCAAAGAGAAATGTGGGGTCCAGAAGTAAGCACGCAAAATCTTTATATATTTGTAGAATTACTATGGTATTGGGTTGTTTGATTTTGTGTTTGTTTGGATATTTTGTTGTGTGTTTGTTTGAGGTTTTTCTCTGGAATGCTATTTAACTTGCTTGATTGTGAAAGTTCTTTTTTCCTCTCCAAGAAAATAATATTCTTAATTTGCAGACTCTTATTTTCCACCTAATTTCAAGACCGTTGGTTTTCTATGCCCTTCTTTCTAAAAGTCATACTTGATTGGTTACCACAGCTATCCAGAAATAACCAATGTCTGATTCCAGTGGTTTTGGGCATTTTTTAAACTTAGCTGGAGGTGGGGGATGGAGAAGAGGAAAAAGCTGCATTTTATGTTTTTCCACATTAAATACTCAATGCATACATTACCTCAATTTGAAAAGAAAGAGATATTGCTAAGCACATTTTCCTTTGATTCTAGTCCAAAATTGATAGAGAAGGGCAAGTAATTAGCAAGAAATATAATGCAGAATGGTTAAAAATATTTGCTTAAGAAATTCAGTATCCCAAAATGTCATTCTTGTCTCTAGAAGTGACCATGACTCTTAGGATAAAACCTGTTGCAGTGCTCTGGTGTCACGTCCTACACAGTGTGTCCACAGAACCACCTGAAGGCATTTATACAGTTAGTGTGATGAGAGAACGGATTGTGATAGAAAAATAATTATAAAAATCACTGTTGATATCATCTTGTGTGAAAATGCTTAACTACTTCTGGGTGTACCATAAGAAAGGCATTTTCTCGTATCTTTAAGTGCATGACAGCAAAAATGTCACTTTAAGGGAGTTCTGCTCTTTATTGTGGCCAGCATATAATCCAATTAGTATTTGAGCTTCAAAGGTCTGTCTTTGTGCCGTCTCCTTTTATATATTTATATTACTTATTTCCTGTTACCTTTTTTTTTTTCTTTGCCATTTCCTTTCAGGGTAGATCTCTGGATGGTCATGTTATTGCTTCTAGCACAAAATTTCCTGCATTGTTTTAAGGAGATCTTGTTTCAGTAGGAACTGATGAAAAATGCTGGTTTGTACTTGAGTTCTCCTTTAGCCATAAGATCCATTCAAAACAGGAATGGATTACCACAGAAAATAGTAAGTGCAAGCTGCATTTTCCAAAAAAAGGCACAACTTCAAGGGCATAAGAAAGACAATGGTCCCTTTTCAACAACTGTGACTTATACATTTAATGAAGGGATGGTCTGTGTTAGGAGAAGCTTGCATACCAAATGCTTGTTTCTGCTGATTATTTGATAGAGGCAGTGTTTCATGGATGAAGCTCTGCATAGGTGTGCATTTCTTCTTGGACATCGCTCTCAATAGTTCTTTCATAGTCAGTTATAGCACGAGTGATTTGCTTTTTGTGGGAAACTAGAATAGGGTTGGTTGATGTGGGGTGTGTGAAGAATGTATGTGTGTGTATATATATATATGCATGTTATAGATAAAGTGTTCTGACTGATGTTTACTTTTCAGAATTCATTATTACCACAGACACCACAGCTCAAAGTCGCGTTTTTAGATTTAGTCTTTTAGGTACTGAACTGGGACTTCTAACAGTGCTTAAAATAGCTTGTTGTTAACTGTCTTTGTTTTCCTGTTTGTTTTCATTGATGTCTGCATGCATAATTCTGTCAATCACAGCTCTCTGAAATAGTGGCAATTTTCTATCAGTTGAAAGATGGTGTGTTTTAGAGCAACACTCAAACATACATTTTAAAAAATAATAATTTGAAAACAGCTTTGAAGGACACATTCCATTAAATACCATTGATTTCACAAGAAAAAGCCACTTTTTTCTAACAGTAACAGCAGAATTCTGAAGGATCTGGGGCTCTGCAAAAGACTTTCTGGGAATTTCTTCTGTGTTCAGTTCATAGAAACATAAGTAGAAATAGCAGAGTGGCTTTGACTTTAAAGCTCAGAGTGACAGCAGCTGTAGTGTTTACAGTATGTCTAATTGTGTATATTGAAAAAAGGGGAACAGGAAAAAAAAAATCCTATCTTCTTTGTGCAAAAATAAAGTATTTTTGAATTTTTCTTATAATAAAGACAGTCAATGGTAATTTAGTTTATTCGTAAACCTGAATGACTGGAGAAGTACTGTTACACGTTTACATGAATATCAAAGTACCTGTGCTAACTTTCTTTGCAACATCAAATCTAACTGCAAAGTGTTTCTCTACTAAAGAGCATTCCTGCTCCATTTTCAAGGTTGTAGGTATTCTGAAATTTCCATAGAGATAAAAAGCTAAAGGTAGCAGCTAAAATTTGTTAAAAGAAAAATAATAGAAAAATTCAGATGGTATTGAAGTGCCTTCAAAATTACAGCTGCAGTTGTAATGTAGTTGTTGCTATTAAGGGTGACCTCTCTTTTGATATGTGATACCTTTTGATGATATGACATGAAATTTCAGACATCTCAAAATAGGTGAAAATTGTGGCTATTTTGGTGACTGCTCATCATGTGCTTATTGATGTTTACGAGCCCTTTCCATTACAATCAAAATGTCTTTAAAAAAACCCACATTTTTCTTAAGAAGAACACTTGAGAAAAAGGAGTGAAAGTTTTGTGAATGTATGGCAAATAAATGCTATGTGAGAATATTTTAACCTATCTGCTTTTAATAAATTCTATGTTTTAAGCTCAGAGGAAAGAAGAGTTAGAGTGGGGCAGTGGAAGGGATGTGTTAAAATTGGATGTGCTAGTGTAACTGGTATTTTTTCAGGGGAATAAAAGGTCACAATTAAAAAGGAATTAGAGACTAGATAAAAAAGATTTGTAAACTGAATTTGTAACTGTTTTTATTTTAACTTAATTCACTGCCTGTTATGTTCACTTTTAAGGAGCATATTACATGGATAATGCTTGAGTAATACTGTTGCTACAAATAATTATTTGCAATACAACAGCAGCGCAGACACTCAGTGCTTGACTGGCACACACTGATTCTGTGATTCTTGCTCCAAGTCTAGCCATAAATAGGGAGATACACCTGCAAGCGGAAGTGGACATGATGAAGACTTAGCTGGGTGTTAATTAAGAGGAAAACCACCTCCTGGTATGGGGACATTTTAGGTAATCAGTGTGATGCAAAAATGAAAAAAGCGAACGTGGCCCATGCAGTGTTATTCATGCAGGATTGTACATGGTTTCTCACTTTTGAGCAGCAATTATTATTTGTTTTGCTTAGAATTTTTTGCTTTTTGATAAATTATTTTTTAAAAAAATCAGAGATTAATATTTAGTTATGGTATTTGATTTTTATGACAAGTATATCTGGCTGTACTTACTGTTGTTTACTTATTAGGGATGTTCCAATGTTGGCCTTTGGAATCTATTAGTCTTGAATGATCTGGATTAGAACAAAACTGTGTTCCTTACTTGGTACCAGTGTAGCTCATGATTTCTCATCTCTAATTTGCTTAGTTTCTCAAGCCTGATGTGAGATGCTGGAGTTTGATGTTGGCTATACAGGTTCCTTTGAAAACATTTAGCAGTATTCAAAAAAGAACCCAGCTATCCATAACCCAGCAATTTAATTATAAGGATTGCTGTTGTTCATTTGGTCTACAAGCTTTTTCTTAGAATTGTTCATCGTAATGAAGCAGTCTAGTTACCGTCACGTTAAGATGAACTGAGGGAAGAATTCATTTCTGCTGGGTGTTATAAGGTCAGCTTCAACAAAGTTGTTATTGATGAGTGCTTTTTGTTTACAGTTTCTACTTGGATATCAGAAATTTTGCTTCTATGAGTTGCTGATAGGCAGTAGAAAGTTTCAGAGTTGTAGTGAAGTGTCAATTATAAACATGATTAGATTTCTTAACAAAGACAATATCAAATTTTTTCAGATTTTCCTTCTGTTCAGTCATTATTTCTCAGCATTGTTTTGAATGCAGACACACAAATGTACTGTTAAATATCAAAATTATTCATGTGAAAACCACAGTAAACACTTTATGGGACCATGCTGCTGCCCATAGGAGACTTTTAATCCAGTTGATGGGGCACGGGGAGACTGGGTTGGATAGTTTTTGTGCGGTGTGCTTTTAGTCACAAAGAAATCCAGCTAGGAAATATTTATGAACTATAAATGTTGTACTGTGTGATAATTGCATGGTTGTTTCATATACATTTTTTAATGGTGTCTGCAGTCCACAGAAAACTCTGTTAGCTGATGATGAAGCCTTCCATTGTTTAGCACGAGCCGGTATGGATTCCTACCACGTTGTCGTCTCAGCAGAGACATGTCTGGGCCTGACCCAGCATGCTGTTGTCTGTGTGACAAGAGCTGTTGAATATCAGGGCCCCAAGTGCACAGGGGGCCTCTATGGGCCTAAATTGCCCTGAGCAACCTCAACTAGGTTCCCCACTCCAAAACAACCAGTTTAACTTCAGGTCCAGGCCCCAGGCGTTGTCCAAGCCATGCTGTAGGTATCCCTGTCTCCTGCAGTCTTCGAGAGAATTTGTGGCTGGTTTTCTGCCATCCCCTCGAGAGGTCTACAGCTGTGTGGGGTTTACAGGAACTCCTGGGCATTTACTGTTCCCAGATGAGCGCCCCTACGGAGAGCTGGGAAGCAAGCAAGAAGTACGCCCAGCTCTGCTGTCCCTCAGACATCTCCGTGCTAGATGCTTTCTTGGGGCAGCTGTCTACTTGGCTCAGAGCCTACTGCCCTGTAAAGCAATTGTGTAACGCTCCCCTCACCTCCCATACGCATTTCACTGGTTTGGTTGGGGGGGGGTGTGTGCGCGTGTGTGCTTTTTGTTTTGTTTTTATAAGCTACCATTTGCACTCCTGGATAATTATAGGACCTGGATAGCTACCACCAAAGGGTACTATTAAATTTAAAGAAAAAAATATGTTCAGGCTCCTACGTTGCAGATGGTCATGCTGGGCTGCTGAAGGCCTCTGTGGCATTATGTGGGCTATTCTAGTATGAAAGCCAAACATTGTTACTGATTTGAGACTTAAATGATTATTTAAATTTAGACTGAAGCAGGGATTAATTTCTCTTTAAAGTATGCTGTCAGAATTAGTGCAGGTTCATTCTTTTCTCTCTCTGGTGTGCCTTCTTGTTGGAGAAGACCATCTGTTTGTCAAGGGAAGTCATAAAATAATATTCAATGTGAGATTTGCACTGAAATCCTGACATCTAGTAACTGCGGTTATGAAAAGAATTATCTATAATATGCCTAATTCATTTATATTTTAATTTCAATCCATCAGTGTCAGATAAAATAAGTTATTTTCCCCTTCTATTCCTGGGTGGCACCTATAATAGCTTAATGTTGTCTGCATAGTAAACCGGTAAGTTTTGAAGTCCTGCTGCTAGCCAGGGGCCTTTTTTGTTGACGAGGGCTGCCCAGATGAAAGCTGTTTTTAGAAATAATTAAACTTCATAGTTCTGTAGTTAATGATTGTATTTCATTTCTTTAAAATGATTTGCCTGTCACAGTTGTTGGAAGCCATATGTGAAGGGAATATGGATTAAGGATAAAGCAGAAGCAGGTAAAAAATTCTGTTTGGATATGAGGACAGTGATGAGAGTTGAGAAGAAACAGATTCTGTTGGCTAATCAGATTGAGACAGTTTCCTTTGTAGGTTGCAAAATTGGTAAAAATACGTGGAAAATTAACGAAGCAATCGTGTGCAGTTCCAGGTCTTCTAATTTGACTCATCCCATTAAATCGCTGATTGCACTGTTCTTTCAAAATGTATTTATTTACCCCACTTCCTTATTTGCCAAGATTGACTACCAACCTTTGAAAATATGTGGCTCAGATTCATAGCTTTATAAGACGCCCCTCAATATTATCTTAAGCACTTCTTAACGTGTTTCTATAATGCAGGTTTTCTGTGACTTTCTGAAAATACGGGTCTTTCTAAAAGCACCTCCCTGACATTAAGAAGAATCCAAGTTGTCATCTTTTAGCAAGAGTCAAATACCAGAAAACAGCGTACCTTGAATGATCTTAAGATGATCTAGGCTTAAGTCGTGACATCATACTGTTTTCCACAGTGGTTTGTATGATGTTTTCTTTAAGTAGATTTCATTTCAGGCTGCTATTTCACTAACCTTTGTGCTTTTATATTTTTAACTCCTCTGTTAAGTGTGGCATTCCTATAAATCCATTGTTCATCTGAGTCTGTTTGCCCTGCCAAATAGCAAGAGAGACACATACACTTAAGCACTTTTGCCCGTAACGAAACACCAGGATACTAAGTCAGGTTTCTAGAAACAAAAGTACAAAGCTTATCTACTTCTTTAAGTAGTATCTTCATATCTTGAAACTAATTTTGCCTTTAAGTACACCAAATATTATGCTGTATGTTTCTTCATAGCCTCCCAGCTAAAAGGTGACAAAAAGATACAAAGTTCACAGTCCATTGTCTGTATAAACCCGCCTTTTAAATGTTTCCTCATATAGCAAAGTGAAAATTTACCCTTTTGTTGCCACATAAGTGGCAGCTACAATTAACTATTTTTGGAACATAACTCTGCTTAAAACTCCCCTTTGAACTCCAATTATTTTTACAAATCAAGACTCCTCTCCTTAAAAGGGCATACTTTCCATTGATCTCATTATCAGCTTAAACACCTTTGAAGATGTGGGCCCAAGTGTTTTTTTTTTATCATTTGCACAACTACTTTAGCATATTTGAAACAACCTGTCGTTTCAGGCTAAGCTGGCTATGATTTGGTCCTTCAGCAGTTTGCAAGAGTCGTGGATAAACAGGCATGAAGTGATAAACAGGGAAACAAAAGAATCCTGCCTTGTTTCATGTCTGCTTTTGATCTGCTGTTGGCAGAACAAAGAACTGTATGGTAACCATATCCTCTTTTAGACAAAAAATGAAAATATGACAGCTACATCACACAGATTAATTCAGGAACTTTTAATCAGTGAAATATTTTTCTTTCTGTTGCTTCAGACTCAGGTGTTTTCTTCATAATGTCAAAGGTTTTAAACAATTCTATTTTTATAGAATACTCAATGACAAATCCTTTAATCTGAAAGCTTGATTTATAGAGAACTGTTTATTCCACTTCATTAATTTGCACTGTGCAAACCCAGAGGTTCTGAGTTCTGCTTTACATGAGAAAAGTGAAGTGTATTTTATCTGTTGGTATGCTAAGCTGCTTTTCTTCACTTTTCTCTTTACTGAAAGTAATGCAGCTATTCTTGCTATAAAATATCCTTGTATTACTAGGAAGCAAGTGTATGGCAAGCACCTTTGTTCTGAGGTGCTGAAAATGTGATTGATTTTCAGTAACTGGCTAATTTGGCTGTGAGAGTACTAAAGCTCTTCATATAGATACAGTTACCCTAGACAAAAGAATAAGATGAATTGAGAGTTTTGTAATTCTAACTTCTGGCTTTCATGTGCATGAGCAAAGACTGTTTTCTATGCAGCTTGAAGATAAGCGCAGCTGATAGGAAGGCTTAAGAGAGACAGACCCATAGGCATTCAGTGTGTCATACCGTGGTCTCCTGGTCTTCCTGGGTAGTGCAGCTGCCTCCTTTCCTTTCTGTGGAAGAGGAGAAATCTGGTGCTCGTTTGAGTCTCCCTCTGAGATGGACTCGGGACTGTGTCAGGGCACACACCTGGTGTGCGTGTAGAAGGACTAAAAGTTGTTTTTGATTTTGATTTCTACTCCACCAAGGAACAGTAAAGTTGGTAGTTTCTCAAATATTCAGATAAGCACCTCTCAACTGTTTTTTCTACACTGTTGTCTTCATGAATGAAAGGAGCTTATTGTAAAAACCTGCAAGAGACTTGTTACTCTCCTTTAGGACTGCAAAGAAATTTTACAATGCCGTGGCAGTCTGAACAAATCGCCAGCAGAAATAGAGCTTAATTCTCGAGAGAGTAATTCTGTAGTGGGATGCTGTTTCTCATCACATTCATCAGGACTTTATCCTCTTTCCCTCGTATGCTCCACAGAGTAAAACCCACCTCGCTACCTAAATTCCATTATTCAATAACATATTCCTTCTAGCTCAAACTGGCAAATTTTCAAGAGTCCTCCTCTAAAAAAGTACTGCCAATTCTCTCATCAAATTGGAGAGTACCTACTGTGTAGCTGAACCTATAGCTATGACAGAAATAAAGATATTTTTGAAAATGGACATAGGCCATCTGTCTGCTGTAAAGAAGGGGTGCCAAATACATGTTTTGTCAGTTATTTCTTTCCAAATTAAAAAAGTATAAATAATATTTTGAGATTCATTCAGCTGTCCATTTATGGTGGTCATTTTTGCAAGTGAAGAACACAATGAAATTTTCTTGGTTAGAAAATTGTTTCGTTTCATTCCTTTAGGTCAGAAAGAAAATATGATCTTCACTTCCAAAAGGTAAAATAAGTGTCCTATCTGGTTCCTGGTGTGCTTTGATGTACTTTTGGCAAAACAAAAGCATGTGAAATAATAATTTCTTCTGTCAAACATCAAAACATCAGTCTCAGCTATATCATGCATAGAAATTTGAGAATAGCTAATTAATTGATCTGATCTTTGCCTTCCCTGAAAATAAATGTTAGTTTTCATTCCATTACCTGCTGCTTTGTTTCTAGTTTCAAGAGCCAAACCTCAGAATCTGATGGTTCAGTCTAACTAGACTTTAGGTTTGGGGCTGGGCTGTTTGGTTTTTTGTGTGTTTGTTTTACCCCCGTTTCAATGTATGTTGCTTCTGTGTGTGCTCCATATTATTAACCTATGTTAAACAACCCAAACTGCAGTGAATGATTCTGTTTAAAAAAGTCAATAACCTAAGTGGCTTTATCTACACCCAGTGTAAGCTCTTTGTCTAGTTCTTTGTCTAGTTTTGTGGAGAGAAATACCTACGTTTGTCTAGAAAAGATTTTCAAATACTGTGATTTTCACTAGTTATTTAGGGACAGTGCATTTAGAATGAGAGCGGATAATGTGTATACTTTGCTGTCTGCTTCTGGCACTATCCATTCAGTCAGTGGTCATGGCAGGAAACAGCTTCAATAGCGAAAACCAGGGTTTTGTAAAATACTTAAAGAGGAAGAAAGAAGAGTGACACTTTCCTTGCCATTTCAGAATCAGTTTTGTCTTGAACTACAGGAAGGGAGTGAGTTTCTTAAACTGAGAAACGTTTTACTCTAAAAGTGAGGCAGCATGAGGATCTGAAGTGGCTGAAGTTTTTGTAGATTCAACTCAGATTATTTACTGATATCTGTTTATCTGAAAATGTATATTGTTTAATTTTACTTAAATAACAAAAGAATAACAAATAACAAAAGAATAAGGTCTGTAAGTAGATGGCTTAGATTTATGTTTTAAATACCTTGTGTACCTTTTTTCCCAATACTAAAAACTGTTTTAATTTTGAAAGTCGTACAGCACTATGCTTTCCAAATATTTTTGTATTAGGAATACCCTTTAAATACGCTGTTGATGCTACCTCAGTCCTTTGATATCCTCTCCAAATTACAAGAAACAGTGATTTCTAACATTTTAAAATATGATGGTCAAGATTGAGAGAGGAGATTTCAACAGATAGTTGTGTAAGTGCTGTGTATTGTGGCTTCAGGATAGTTCCTTTAGCTTTTTATGTTCTGGTCTCCCTTCCTACTGTTTTTCTATTTAGACTGTAAAGAATTCAAGGCCAGACCAATCCTTTTATGCATTTGTTCAGATTCTGACATGGTGAAACAGTTTTGGTTGCAGTGTATAAATTTGNTAGTTATGGATTTAGTGTGACTACCGAAGATAACTCAAATATTTCCTTCTTTTAATTTAAAGTACATGGCCAACCTACCTAACAAATTTTCATACAGATTCTGTCCTCGTGCCATTCATAGAAGTATGTTTACTCAGCCAGTGTGTTTATTTCTGTACACTCAAGTGTCCCCAAAACACTAAAACATAGTTTGACATGCTAGTGATGTGACCTTTTGTCACCTTTTTTCAAATCAAAGGAGAAGGCTGGTAGATTATTGTCTCTGATTTATGGTAAGGAGTCTTAGGGGAATGGTCTTGCTGCTCTCAGGAGGTTACTGTGTTGTAGTTTTGGTGGTGAACCTTCTTGTTTTTTCTGCATTCAGTAATACTGAGAAACATCAAGCACATGATGTGATTAAAAGTCAGAAAGGGGCTGTGGTATTCCTTTTAGTTTTCTTGGAGACTTTCTCTCTTACCACTTCTATTCCTTTTTTTTTTTTCCCCCCCGCTCACCCACATGTTTGTCTCTTGCAATGCACTGGGGTGCATAGCAAGGCTCCCAAATAGCAGGAAGTGAAATACTGGACCACCCATTAAAAAATAATTCATAGATGTCTCAAGGGAAGGAGTTTCTAACATGATGCCAACAGCTAAATAAAGCTTGTTTGGCTTTGTATCTAACTCTTTAACTTCCTGTAATTTGTTGACAATTTTTTGTATGGCCCTTTTGTGAATTTCAGGCAAAATTTTGGTAGCAGACCAAATCTGTAATCAATAATCTCCTTTTTACTCTACTATTCCCCCAATATATAACTGTTTTACTACATTTTATCCGAAAAGAAACCTCAATCTAAGGCTTTACACCAGTGTGTGAGACTTACTATACCCTTTTTGCCACAGTATCACTAAGGGTGCTGCTGTGGATCACACTGAACAACGTAGGAAAAAGTCTCTGCAGAAGTGGCTGTCACTTGCATAGACAGAAGATGGGGATGATGAATTGAGTACTGTATTTCTTTGAGATAAAATAAATCAGCCCAAGTTCCCGTTGAAAAATTTGGGCAAAATTAGGTGAGTAAAGCTTGATAGCACAAGCCAGTCTGTTGCTTGTACCACTAAGTCTATATATGTAATTGAAGATCTGAATTTTGTGCTTTCTGCCTCTATCTCAAGTCTAGTAGAATATTCTGCAATGGGGTGTGAACTTTGTTATGTATAGATGATGATAAAAAAAAAAGTGCATGTTGACTCTTTCAACTTTGCCTTGCTATCTCACTCCCACTGAATGCCTAAACACCACTTGTTTTTTCTTCCTCTGTGAGAACCAATATGTTGCTAAAGAAAGTTTTGTGTAAAATGTAATTTTTTCAAACTTTAATAATGTCAGATTATTTTCTTCAGTACAAGTCAGAGCTCAGAAAGTATTCTTTTTTTGTTTTTTTCCCCAGTGTTGTTTCAGTATCCAGTGATAACAATAGTAGAATCTTCTTACTGGTGGGGGTTTTTTGGGGGTGGTGGTTTGTTTCTTTTTTTTTTTTTAACTTATATCTAAATTAGCCAAGAACTGCCAGGTACACAAGCAGAACCTGCTGCTAAGCAACAAAGCTGCATTACCTGGAGAAGAATATTACACTGCACTGAATACTGACAGAATTGGCAAATGGCCTCAAAGGAAGAGGATCAGTCACCATCCTGTTACAAACCTATAAATACAGATGGTAACAGGGATTAGCAGTCTAGAGGTTTTCTGGCTTAATAACTTACAGTCCGTGTCTTTTCAAAACATGCATTTCAATTGAAGTCTGACTCATCATAGCCCTTTAATATATTAAGTGTTATAAAATCTACAGACTAGTGATTTTGAAGAATACAGGTACAATGTATCAGGCTATGAACATTTAGTTTAGTTTTTATAGCATTAAGAAAATTCTTTAGAAACCAAACCTGTAAATGTTGCAATTGCCTAAAAGCTAAATTTAAAATCTTTTTAGTTTAGTACCCAGTGATGTGTAGGTCAAAAATAAAGACCATTTGCAATGATAAAATTATCCAGCGGTGGATAGCTGGATATTATTTGACAGCAGATGGAATATCACTGAAGAGGAAAACTGAAAATATATTTTTCTGGGATTTATTCAACAAGCTTAGATCTGGTAATAGGCCAGTTTATGCATTTCAGTATATACTACTTTGTAGCATGTCTTATGCACTTTTTTCTTTATATATGAGATTTCTTTAGCGCTATGATTTTGGGCTGGATAAACCTCAAATCTGTGTTTTTGCTTTCATGGATGTCTGTTTTTAGCAACAAATTGAAATGATGGAGATTCTACCTCCCCTTTCTGCAACCTGGTGTGTTGTGCTCGTTAATTGTCCATAATGTCCCCCCAAAATAATAATCATAATCTCTCAGTTAAATGTCTTGCTGCAGTCTAATTCTGTTTCTTTTTGGCCTTTTCCCCAAGGACATAGGGAACAAATTATTTACTTCCTCCTGTAAGCACCCTTTAATGTCTTGTCTCGGTCATGATGTGCAAGGAAGATACAGAAAGTTGAAGTGGAATCGAACAGCATGACACAATTGTGTTAAATATTAACTAAATTAATAAATACTTATAGTTACTTCCCCGTGCTGTTTCACGCATAGCCAATGCTCAGTTGAAGTATGCTTCGTTCTGATCATGCTGTGTAAGATACAGAGACAACCAGTTCTATATACCCTAAAAATATATACCCTCTTTTTCAGAAAAATCTTAGTGTCCTCCTACTTAGTGCACTTTACTGCTGCAGAATGAGCTGTTGAGCCAGTAGGTCCATCAATCTGTCCTGCATTATCTTTCAGAGGACTAGCCCTTCGTGTCTGACTACCGCTGCCCATACATGCGGAAATGTGCTTCCCAAACCTGCAGGGCCTGGGGCCACACTTCCCCCCTACTGCTCCATGCCACAAGCCACTCTAGCTGCTCTCCGGTCCGATCTGTAAAGTCATTCAACCAAATATAACCTTCTTCATATAAATGTGTGCTAGGAAAACAGAACAGCTCACTCAAGTGTGTTGTGTTTTCACGTCTGCACCATTTTTGTACCGTTGTAAAGGAGTTTTGTGCATAAGGTATCCTACGAGTATCAGGCATCAGTCTGTCCCTCATCAATGGCAGCCAAGTTGTAATTTATCTGACACACCTTTGTGACTTTCCTCTCAATTCCAGAGTAAATGGCTTTCTCACATGGCTCATTCAAATGCACAATCAATCAGGTTATCAAGTAGCTACTACTTCTCAGCCTAACAGTGCTAAAAGGACATAAAATGCCTCTTACCCGTACCACCGCTCTTTATGTGCTTCTCTCAGCATGCCCAATGATGAGTCTCCTGCCTTCCCCTTCTCCCTCTTGTGAATTGAACTCACAATCTAGTCTCCGCACATCCTTATGACTAGCTGAAAAGGAGATAAGGAAAAATAATATTCATTATAAGCAGATCATATGGCAATTAGACATCCTTTGACCATGCGGCCAAATCTATCAGTGTACTAATTCACCAGCGGGAGTTGATGTAAATTCTCCTGGTTTAAATGAACCAGCCTTGAAATCATTGGTTTCAAAGCATTTTAACATGAAGTGCTGCCAAATAGAACTGGTTTGAGAGACTCCATTTTCATACATAAAACAGGGAATTATTAGTCTGGCCCTAGGTCTTAAAAATATTCTGTAACGTTGGGCTAAGCAGTGCCATTTATGGGTCAACTAAACAAAGAATCTGTTTACTGTATGGTTGGTCTTTCCCAACTGCATTTGTTTGCTGTCATAATACCTTTGTTTAGTTTAAGTAAGGTAAAATTAACTCACGCAGATGTGCTGATGAAGTCTATTTACAAAAAGGTGATGTGAAGTAAAGCCTCTGTTTATGTGGTTGCAGCTGCTGGAGTTATATTTACTTGATGTCTTGACCATTTTGACTTTAGTTCTCTTATTGGATCTAAATGCTCCTTCTTTACGCTGCTTCTTTGTGTTTGAGATCACTGGCAGCCAGGGATAAAAACAGTGTAGACTTCATAGAGACTTGAAAACTAGATGAAAAGGTGCCATGGTTTATAACATGACTGTAGAAAGAATAGGGGTTTTTTTTTGTCTTTAAGCAGGGGTTTAGGTCTAACTCAACTGTGTTTTTCCTGTCAGCTGTTAAATACAAGTCTTTCATCATCAAAAACTCATTGTTACCATCTTCATCATGAAAACGCTCCCAAGATTTGTTTTTCAGCCATTATTGCATGTTCTTGGTGTAGAGCATAGGTATTTGAACTGATTTGTTTTCCTTAGGGTGAAGAACTGGATCTGTTTTGATTGCATTTGTACTGTGACAGCCCCACAGTCCCACAGGGTTTCTAGCCCACAGGATGGGCTCTTAGGCACTGCATAATACAATGCAGGAGGTAAATGCACTGTGCACACTTATCTGAAAGTTTAGATGTAGTATATCTGTTGGCATGTGTGTGTAGGGGTGGATCTCTCTTCACAAAATGCTGACAGGTAGGAAAAGAAGATCATCTTGCTACCTTGAATTCCTGCCTACTATACTTAGCTGTCACTGATGTAGTATTTCACTATAGTAAATCTTGTCACACAGTTGGGTTCAAAGGATCAGGTGTTTTCCTGATTTCAATGCAGGATTATTTTAAGAAGTTTCCACATGCGATACGTGCATTACAGAATTTGGTGTTTACCATCCATAAACAGAATGCACTGTGTTGTGAGTTTAGGTCAAGCACTAAAAAAGTCCTGGTTTTATCTTTTCATTTCAGGCTTGTTGAAAGGTTTTTAAAATGAGCTTTTTTTTGCCTTCTGCCCAGCAAAGGATCATGTGTATTTATATGGTAGTACACCACTAATTCTGGATACTCAGAGCTCAGGCTTTCTTATAAAGTTACATTTCCTGAGGAGAAGAAATTTTCAGCTTCTTGTAGGTGATCTTTGACTCATACCTCCTCCTTACCACCTGAGTAAACTTCAGTCTCTTAAATTAAGCTGCTCTTAAACCTTGCTTCTAATTCCTTTATTTTTAAAGAAGAGTAGCTACTGTGATAAGCTGATTGAAGAACTTTTTTGGGGGTATATGTCTGAGTGTGTGGCAGAAGATAGCATTTTCAATTAGACACAAGTGTACCCAGCTTTTATATGGGGAGCTATTTATTACCTTGGTAAAACGGCAGAGTTGGTAGTAGAAGAGAGTGGAAACAAGACCTGAGTGATCCAGCTTGCTCTCCAGTTTTCACTTTCAAATACTTACAGCTTCAGAGAGAAAATAGATTAGGGCGTGCATCAAAAATGGAACAGGAAGTCTGCAAGGGACTATACACAGTTATCAAACCTTTGCTTTGTTTTGCTACCATGCCCAGTCAACTTCGCAGAGCTTTTGGGAGATGTGCCCATCGTTGATACCCTAAGCAAGAGAAAGAGGGAGCGCATACTGTTACAAAGCTGCTTTCAATACTTGTATTCCATACTCAGTCTACAGTTACAGCATCTAGGGTCTAGGTTGGAGAAGGCAGGTGTATAATGTTTGAAGAGTTTCAGATTTATCTTTAGTAGGAAAGTGATACACCCCACTGTGGCTGCACTAAGCAGATTTTCCCCTATTAGCAGTCTATGAGCTACACTGATTGGTAGTGTAACAACATTACCATAAATTAGGATATTCCCAGCATTGACTATTATTTATTGACTAGACCTATACCCGTTCATTATGTGTCATATGCACCAAAAGCAATGGTTTTTCTACGTAAAATGAAAATTGTTACTACTTTTTGCTCTACATACATGTTGTAGTGTGGCTTTAGTACAGCAGTATGATAAAAACGGGTGTCAGCTGCAAACTTGTCTGGAAAGAGAGGAAGCTAAATATTTAAGCAGCAAAAGCAGACATAATTCTTTAAAATATATGGGGAAAATGCTGACTTTATACAAGCTCAGGTTCTGGCCTTTCAAACTTTATCCTTCGAAAACAGTAGAAAGATTTCAAATAACTGTGGCTGTGAAGTTTGTGATGCTGTTATTTAACTAAGTTTCCCCTCCTCTTTAAAGGGACTATGAAAACAATAGTTGGCATTTCTCTGTCCATTTATTCAAGGGCTTCTATGCATACATACAGGTCAAGGATACATAAGATACAGGTATTTCTGCTCTTTCTATTGCACTTTGCCAGGATTTTTTTTTGCATTTCATTTTGATTTCTGACCTTTTTCAGAGACACTGGTTTATCTTGTGATTGTGATTCTGATAGATGGTGACATTTTCGAAGTTTCCTGGTGGGGTCACTGAAGGGACATCATCTTTAAGTAAACATGTAATATTATTTCTGTTTTTGCTGTTATTGGTCCTACAGTACACTCTTCAGATGGGCATTATAGGGAGTGGCTTCCAAGCACGAAGAAGCATTCCAAAGCTATCAAAATCAGTCTCTTTTCAGATAGATTAACATCATAGCTTTCCAGTGTCAAGTTTCTAATGGATGTTCACATGAACAGTACTGCATCCAGTAATTTACTCAGGCCAGTGTCTGTTTACAATCTGAGGATGATGTCCAAGAAGACTACTTCATCCTTCTTTGACTTTTACAAATTATTCAATATATACTGCATGGAAAAGCCTATGCATTAGGTGATCATCGTGTTAGTACCGTTGTTCTGAATCACTAGTGCAAAATTTTCAGTATTTTTAAATGAACACAAAACCTATTCAGGACTGCAGACTTTTGTAACCTTGGAAACTATGATATATGTTCATTTTAGAGACAATTGATTTATTACAGCAGTGTCCAAATGCTTTGGATAGAAAGTGAATTAGTGTTTCATTTGTTAAAATATATTTATATGTCTCATCTGCTGTTGTTATCACTTTAAGCTACTATTAACAGTAGTAGTACATTTAATGAACACTTCCCTGTTTCGTAGCACTTAAGAGCTTCATTGAGGAGTGAAGCATGAGGTCTTGGATTCTATTTAGAAAGACAGTCTTTGCTTTGGAGAGATCATGCTCCAAGGCCTAATGGTAATAGGTAAAGATGTTACTTGCTCAAGATAAATTTCAGAGGGCTTTATAAGAAGGGTCCCATTTATAGTCAGCTCATGGGAGGATTAAAACAGTTTTTAGAAGGCTGTAAGAAGTAGCTAAATATAAAGATAAATTGGGAATTTATTTTCCTTTTTTTGTTTGAAATGGCAAGTATCAGTATCACATAACATTGATTAAACTGTTCCAGAGAGCGTACTTTCAACCTTATTTAATTATTGACATTAAGTTTTAGCATTTATTTAAAATGGATATGCGTGAAAAAAATCACTAATCTTTTGGAGGAGTCCCCTTATCTCAGTTGTACTGGTAGTTATGCATATTCAGAAAGGCATGATTATTCCATGTGCAGACAAATAATAATGATAAAAAAAATCAATTAGCGCTTTCTCTCTGTTTTGAAACAAGAGTAAAATATATTTATAGTTTTCCTTAGTTGTAATAATGTGCGTGTGTCAGAGATAGAATGTCATCATACCGCTTGTTAGCACATGTGGAACCACACTCTTCTAAAATCTGAACATTGCTTTTTCACTGTGTTATCTGACTTAACCTCTATTTCACAGCTACATATGGCTGCTGGCAAGAGACTGAACTTTAGCAGGAACAGTAAAAACAGCTATGTGGGAAGACTGGGGTCTTTTAAAATATTTTAAGAGTTATTTTATAGAGGTTTTGCAAAGCAAGTGTGAACTTGATAAATACTAGAAGAATATAGTTGTCTAGATGTATCTTTGTAATAGATGTGCTTTGCTGTTTGCTCCCTTAACACCGTGTTTTCAAAAGGGGTATTCTGCTGTTGTCTCCAGTGAAGGCAGAGTTGGACAATAAGTGTGTACACAAATGCTTTTGACAAATAACTCATGTTTAATTCCTCTGGAGCTTTTATTGAAAAGTGTCCCTGACACTATCAGCAAACTTCTTTCAGCTTTTTGGGGTATGTCAGTTCTTCCACACAACAGCTTTGATTTGATATTTTTTTTTTTTCACACTGGACTGGAAATAAAGCATTTTGAATATTTTCTTGCAATAGAATTGTGTCAGAACAGATGCTCTTAGTTTTTCTCTATTTCTTCAAAAGTTTCAAACGATTTCTAAAACTTCTCTGCTAAAAAAAAAAATTGTAGGAAAACAAAATGTTTCCATTGCGGCTTTGATTTCAATGAAAGGCCATAACAGCACCTATGAATTTTGCAAATGATTTAAAAGCTTTGCCTGGAACAAAAGCTTCCTTCTCAGAATGACTTAAATCACTATGACACGAATAGAACTTCCTCCAGTAAAGATAATGCCAAAATTCATATGGAAAAGGGAAAAAAATTGTTATCTCAACAAATAACAGTAAAATGAAAATCAGTTATCACAAAGTAAGAAGGTAAGGCTTAGTAGTGGGATATTTTGTTGTTCAATGTTATTCAAATTATTCATTAAATTCATGTCAAATACAGTTATCGATATCCAGCTGAGCATCTTGTTCCTCTAAATTTCTGAATATTGAAACAGTTTTTAGCCCTGGGAGTATTACGTCACTCAACATAAGATTGGGAAGGCTGCCTGTGTAACCAAGTGGAGCCAATTCTTTTGGGATTCACATCTTTAAATAACTGTACTATGCATTCCTACTGCATTTATTTGTAAATGAATGCATGAAAGACCATGTGCCGTGTAGAAGAGACAGCAGGAGAAATATTTGAAAACCTCCCTTCCTGTTTTAACGTCACGTACAATCATGGAAAAAGGCAACACACACGAACAACTTAAGTACTTAATGGTTTCCCCTTAAAATTGTAGCTTGATGTTAATATGTTCTGAAATAGCTTTTAATTCTTCATTATACTTGTAGTTATGCAAATTTTTAGAATATTATTGTTATGTATAAATATTCATTTCCTTATATGAAGGTATTAAGGTACATAGAAGTCAGATTAGCATACTGCAGTGAATCACAGCTGAGAAAAACAACAGTGTAGCTCAATGTGTTTTTAACTGGAAATGGGCAGTGAGAGCCACCATGGGCTGAAAGGACAGCTGGTGTGACAGCATTTGACATCCTGTGTGTAATTGGTTTCGAATGCTTGACAGATTTTTATAATGGTACAGAGGCACTTAGACCAGCAGGTAACTGTTGGGAATAGATTGAGTAGTGGTGAGCCCATTTTCATATTACTCTTATTTGAGAATCCTTTAGACACACTTGACATCAAAGTTATGTTCTCTTTTAAGTTCAAGTGTTTGTCAACTGTTACACTGCTTTACATCAAATTCAAGAAAAGCAGGACAACTTAAAACGTGTATGTTATTTAATTAAGTTCATTGTTAAAGATGAAATTTAAAGTGCAGTTTATATATCATAGGGGTGCGAAATAGAGTATTGGCTGTGCAACCAGCCTTTAGATTTTATGTTCAAATTATTTTTGTTGGCAAACTCTGAGCAGAGGATCACTTGTGAAATTGATGTCAGAATTAGATCAACCAGCCCAACAACTACAATCAGGGACAAGACAAGCTGTTTCTGTCTGTTGGGAGTGATGGCATTTTTATTTTTTAATATGTGCTAAGTAGGCTGGTCAAAATAATAAGACAATTCTTAGTTACTGGTTTTGTTTTCCTTTTGCATTAGGTAACTGCAAATTGTCAAATAAAATAAGCACATCTCTTAAGTAAGTTTGATTTTTGCATTTGCTCTTCCCATTTGTTTTTGTCCATCTGTATTTCTGATTGAATAGAAGAAACTAAGGTTCACCACCAGGATTTTAGGAAAGGATTAGTGAAATTGAATGCCTTCATTCTGGGATACTGAATTTACTATATTGTAAAGGAGTTTGCATTGCAAATAGTTAAACATAATGTAGTCTCTGAAAATCAGGCTACCTGCAATCCAGCACTCAGATACTGAAGATTCAAAAATGACCTGTTGCTGTAAAAATCTAGGTCATACATTTCTAGACATTTGGTCTTTAAACTGGTGAAAGGATTTTTTTTTTTTAACTCTGTCATCGTTTGCTGCTAAAGGTTTGGCATTTCATATAAAGTCCATTAAGGTTTAAATCTGGGTGGATATTTGAATTTGGGACAGTAAAATATCTCACATAATACACTGTAAATATCCAAAGCAACTGCTATGCTAAATTTAATAGACTGTGCCAAGCAATGTTCATAATATTTTATTAATGACGTGAATTGGATCTAAAAAATTTTACAGTGGTTGGACTGACCATTCATCCAAAAGATATAGGCACTTAATTGTGTCTAAGCAGCTGTCAATTTTGTATGCCCTGAAGACGTCCCGTTCTCACTTGGCTGATCACATCATGTTCGGAGCCTCTAAAATGTTCGGACTTGAACCAGAAGGGAAAATATTGCTTGTGACAAAACTGGAATGGCTTAACCATTATGGTACATGTCTATATCTTTATATTTCTCTGAAAAAATACCCAGAGTTACAGGAAAGGACAAAGACAGTTGAAGTAAACTTTCATAAAAACCTAAATACCTGTTTTACAGTGTTTTGTGTGCATGCAAAATAATTTGTTCAGTAATAAGATGAGCCATTTTGACAACAGATGAGAAGTCTTTCTAAACTGAAAGAATCAGTATTGCTGTGCTCCTTAAAAACTCTTAATATCACCAGAGATTATATTTTTGAACAAAACCATGAAAGGATGGCCTGCTGGTGACCACAATTTTCACAGGAATAGAGGTTAATGGTCTTGATGTTTTATTTTACAAAGTTAATGAGATAATTTCAAGTCTGGCTACCGAGATCCCTTCAGTTGTATGAACTGTTCTTCATTTCCTGTTGTAAAGATCTGTGTGGTGTTTTATGTCAGAGTAAAGATGCAATACATTTTATCTCAGTGCCATTTGCAATTATTGGAGTAGAGGAGGTAAAAAAATTAAATCAGGAGACAAAATCTTGCACTAGAGGAACATCTTGGGTGGTCCTACAAAAAATGATTTAGCATGACAAAGCTAAAAAGCAGTATGGTTCAACTAATAACTGTAGCAGCTATTACAAATTACTTGAGCGATTGTACATTTTTACCTGTTCATAGCTCATTAGTTTAGAGCCGATAAATGGCCACTTAAATATTGCAGTTAATCTTATCAGCTCTACTGTCATCATCTTCTGAAGATTGTTTGGATACTAGAGGCTTCTCGACCCATTGGAGGGAGATATTTCACTGCTATTAGGTATTTGTTACAAATGTCAGAAAAAAACTTCTTTAAAATATCTTCTTTAATAGTCAATAATTTAAAAAAAATTTTTTTTGCAGTTATTTAGAAATTAATTTCTTGGTAACTTAGGTTCCCTAAAAAAGACCCAGAAATCCCAGCTAAAACGTTGCTGTAAAATCAAAAAATCTGCATGACTTGAAGGACATTTATTAAAGAAAAGACATGTTTGAGACACCCACTAATCTCTTTTTGGTTTAATAATTCCATTGTGTGCACACAAGAAAGTAGCTGTAGACAGCCCTGTGATTCTAAATGAGAAAGGTATTGCTCTGCTTAGATCTAGAGGATAGTGCATAGAAAATTAGGACTAGTCCATAGAAAATTAGCTTAGATTAGCCTACAATAGCATAAGATAATATTTGCCACTAAAAGAGTCACTAGTAAGACTAAAGAATACATTCCCAAAAACCATAAAATGCAAAATGTGTAGGCTGATGCGCTCTAAACTATGTAATGCTGGCCTCGTTCTTAGTTATGTTATGCTCTATTAAAATATACAAGACGGATGAAATATTTTTTCCTTTTTTAAAACAGAAATATATCTGTATTGTCTTCTGTGTTGTTTTTTACTGTTTAATTTCTCTTTTTTTTTTCTTTCCTTATAATAAGGGAAATCTTACTGTTAATCATAAAACCAAAAGACTAGGACCTGCTTGTCCTCTACAGTTAAAAACGGGGAAAATCCTATGAGCAGAGACACTCTTTCTTGCATTAAAATGTGACAGGGGTAATTTAAATTATGAAGGAGGGCCAGTTCCCACTGAAGCCTATCTAAGCAGAATTTAGCATACCTGTCATAGTCCATTTCATTTTCAGGAGCATTATACATCTGCTGCCTCCCAAAAGATAATCTTGGAAAACCAATTTGTAACAATATTTGACTTGCATATTTGAAACTTCTATCCTGTCCTAACCACTATACGGACTGATTTAAATATATTGGGTGCTATCAATACAATATTGCAGCTGTGCATCTTGGATGATAAAAGTAAAGATTGTCCAAATACATGGCTGCAAAATTTCTCAGAAGCAAAATGTGATGTGCTATATCCTCCATAAGATATTTTTCTCTGTTATCACAAAACTAAGATAAAGATTATTTGGATCTGTATTACATATTAAATTAGCATATAATTTTAAAGGATTTGAATATCCCAGCGTTGATGGGAAATTCTTACCTATAGTCCTCTTTCTGTATGTAACTATATATGATTGTATTTTGTACAGTTATAGAAAATACTGTTATTCTTTGAGGAGAAATTTTGAGTGCTGGCTCATGGGAAGCACTTCAGACCTTAGATGACTTTTCCTCTGAGAGATGTTACGACAGATTTATACTTTTGCTCTTCCAGACATGCGGTCAAATTTCCTTTTTTCCCCAAATGGTTTAGAACTATCGTATATGGCCAAAAGTAGGAGCTGAATCCACTTACAGCCTTTGAGAATATGCCAGATAAATCTTTATTTAAATCAGTGTTAGAAGGTACATCCAATACGAATCCTCCCATGTATTTGTAGGTCCTGCAGCCTTAATGCTGGTGAAAGTGATTACTTATGATTCAAGATGAGTTCTGGTGAAGAGTGGTTAACTTCCTTCCAAGCAACCACAGTTTCCATGCAGCAAGACTGCCTGTTCCTTAGTGCTTTTGCTCTTAGCCAACAGAAGCTGGAAACCATAGAAATAATAGATCAGCTCTTCCATCCCTTTTCCAGAATCTTTGCAGTAATTAAAAAGTAGTCTTTTTCTTCTTCCATTTGCACCTCTTTGTCCTTAGTGTCACAGAAGGAAAAACCTGGTGTTCAGCCTGCTACCCTAAATTCTCTCCTGTCATTGGTGTCAAGCTGAAGAAATGTACAAAACAGATCAGCAGTATCAGTTAATTTTGCTCTTTCCAACCTTCCACATGTTACATAATTATTATTTTTTTAATGTATATAAAAGGCGGTTATCAGCACTACACGGGTTTTAGTATTTATGTGGTTTGTATGTAAATAATATTTGTAGCTGTATCCATGAATACGGTCATTTTTAATTGATGTAAATCTTCTGCTGACTAACCCTTGATCTTAGTTGTAAACCTTTTGTAGTTGTTAAATGGAATTTATTGCAATTGTGTCAGTTGTTACATCAAGGCAATCATTACTTTCCCTATAAAAGCCATTAGATGTTCCCTATCAGAATGGCATTACACCACTCAGGTTTCAAAATTATTTACTTCACATGAGTACAACACAGTCATTACACTTTGAGGAAACAAGAATTTCTGCCATGCCAGATGGTAACGGGTATTGACGGCTTTTTCAGTGACAAAGATAGGAAGCTTCTAAATTCCTTTTCTTCCAAAAGTCATGCCTTCCCACTCAACTCTATTCCCACCTGTCAGCAAAGACAGATTTTTCAGAAGTTACTCCGTATCTTGCGCCAAAAGAAGTGGCCAAATTTTAGCAAAAGTTCAGTATAATGGAAAGTTTCCCTTCATTTTGTGTCTAAAGATTTAATAATCTCTCTCAACTTCTTTGGACAAAAGCTGTTGCCTGAGATTTTTATTGGTTTTATCGTGACCCAAGGAGCTGGCATCCAGCTGGTTTGGGATTTCAACTGTCTGTGGGCAGCCAACAGGAGCAACTGTATCAGTGCAACTCATATGGCAGCGAGGCAAAGCTACTGTAGGCTGTGACTTGTGTTAGGATTATCTGCAGCAGGAGAAATCACAGGCTGTATAAACTCAGCCAGCCTATAGTCAGACTTTACAATTTGCACCAGTGCTTGCTGCTCTTGTCTGTATTTAGGGTAACTCCTCAATGGAGAACATGCCCTAGCTTTGCACGTACTAACTGAAGTGGCCCAAGCAGCTCTATGTTAACTTTAGTGCATGTTTTTTCTATTCAGTCTTTAAGTTGCAGTTTTGGCAGTGAAATCTTGTATTTGTCCCAAGTGAGTCAGAGGTCTGTTTTTCAGGATAGTGATGCTGTCCGTGCTCTTTTAGACTAGACTAAAGGAAATCTCACCACCTTTGGTATATAAATCAATTAATGTAATTTACTGCTACAAATATTTTTAACCTTGAACATTTGACTTGTTAGCATAAGTGATGGTTTAACATAAATATCTGTAGGAACTAATTTATTTTTCAAAAAGCTGAGCTGTACTATTGTAAACAAACTTCAAGCGTAAAACAGCAATAGGAGACTTTCTACAATGTAATTTTCATTCAGAGAGAACAAATAGATTTGTGTGTGTTCCCAGAACATACTGGACAGGAAAATGCTGCCTATTCAGAAGATAAATGAAGGTTCTGTGTACTATAACAAGTGCTCAAAATTCCAGGTGTATTTGGAAAAGTAGCTGTAATGATAAAATAGGACTTCTAGAGGCTGACTGGAGTCTTCAGGCAGCACATGGGTTCAGTAATATGCATTGCGTACTTGATTTTCTTTAGAGCAGAAACAGTTATGCTTCAAATTTTACAGAATGTGCCAAAATCTTTTCGTTAAAGGAAATTGTATAATGGGCAGCAGAAAAGAATAAACATAAAATCATAGAGNTGGGGTCTCACGAGAGTAGAGTAGTGGGGCAGAATCACCTCCCTCGACCTGCTCACCACACTTCTTTTGATGCAGCCCAGGGTGCTGTTGGCCTTCTGGACTGCGAGCACACATTGTCAGCTCATGTTGAACTTCTTGTATACCAACACTGTTATGTCCCTCTCCTCAGGGCTGCCCTCAATCCATTATCTGCCCCACCTGTATTTGTGCTTGGGATTGCCTGTGTTTGGCAAATGCTGCAAGTGCGGTCATGGTGGTGGTGGGATAATTGTGCTGCATTTGTACACCATAACTGTGTTTATTTTGTGCTGATCTTCTAAGAGTCCAGTTAATTACAAGAGCTGATTACAAGTACACAGGTCATGCATGCCAGTCAGTTCAAGGTTGTACCTTCATTGGCATAGTACACCATTGGGATGGGGAATTCACTCTCTGGATGGGTGAGAAACTGAGTAGATGGCTAGGTATGAGTCTGCACAGCTACTGCCTGAGCAACGTAAGTGCTTGGAAGTTTGTTTGGAGCAGTTGTCTCCACAGTGAGCAACTACATGGACTTTCTGTCATGTGTGGCAAGGCTACAGTTAGAAAAAACGATGACTGTATAATCTTACTGTGGTTAAGACCTGACTTTGGATTTTGAAGCAGTCTTGTTTAAGCCAAACTTACTATAATGTTGAGAATGGACAATGGTTTTTTTTTTAGAGTGCTGTGTACAAAGACAGAGATGCAGATGGGTTTTCAGAATACTCACTAGTTTTATGCGTTATTCTACTCAACTGTGAAGATGCTACATATTGTTTAGAGCAGTCTGCAAAGGTAATTGTCTTAATTTCCATATGGAGCATAGTTGAGGAAGTATCAGCACCAAAAGTTTCATTTCTGTGTCGCAAGTGAATGGAAGAGTCTGGCTTTGCTATTACCGACAAGAAGAATCAATGTAGACTTTTGTGCAACCTCTGAACTTTGTCACTGTTTTTCATGCAAATTCACTGCAGTGATCAACCCTCGCTGTTTTGTAGCAGTTTCATACATTGCTGCCCTGCACCTTTTTCATGGTGAGGAAATTGTGTTTAAAAAGTTACTGAAAAGAAGAAAGGAAGATCCCTTATCAGATTCCATTCTGATAATATAAAATCACATTTCTCATAGGAATTGAATTTTAATCAGGAAAGAAAAAAATGCAGTAAGGAATAAAAACTGCCAACATTCTCTAGTCCTTGAATTGGGAAATTACGTAACGCAGCAGTCTTATAACTGAATGGGTGTATGGCAGCGTGGGTGCATCTCCGAACTTACAAAGGAGCATCATGGAAGTCAGGTGTAGGATCAGAACAACTTTATGAATGCAGTCATTCCCACTCCTAGAGGCAGCCTCTTAAAATTATGTAGGGTTTCCTTCCCACATGCTTCAAGTGGTATTTAAGAAGTAATGAATTCTCTCTTGTTTAAAGAAAAGAAAAAAAAAGAAAAGAATCAAAGTGGTTGGCATAAATTCTTGTTGTGTAAAGAGGTTTAAGTCAAATGATAGTGTGGTTATAAATTGCATCGTGGACCCATCAGAAATTGCTTCTGTATATATTCCTTACTCATTGCTAACAGATGACCAGTAATTCAGAATTTCCTTTTAATGAATCCTTAGGAAGAATACCCATACTGATGAATTTAATGGATTGAGGGCAGCCCTTAGGAGGGGGACTTGGAGGTGTTGGTATACGAGAAGCTCAACATGAGCTGACAATGTGTGCTCGCAGTCCAGAAGGCCAACAGCACCCTGGGCTGCATCAAAAGAAGTGTGGTGAGCAGGTCGAGGGAGGTGATTCTGCCCCACTACTCTACTCTCGTGAGACCCCACCTGGAGTACTGCATCCAGCTTTGGAGTCCTCAGCATGAGAAGGACATGGACTTGTTGGACAGGGTCCAGAGGAGGGCCATGAAGATAAGAGGGCTGGTGCACCTCTCCTATGAAGACAGGCTGAGAGAATTGGGATTGTTCAGCCTGCAGAAGAGAAGGCTCTGGGGAGACCTTCCAGTGCTTAAAGTGGGCCTACAAGAAAACGGGAGAAGGACTTTTTGCAAGGGCATGTAGTGATAGGACAAGGGGTAATGGCTTCAAACTGGAAGAGGGTAGATTCAGATGAGATCTCAGGAAGAAGTTTTTCACTATGAGGGTGGTGAGGTACTGGAACAGGTTGCCCAGAGAAGCTGCGGATGCCCCATCTCTGGAAGTGTTCAAAGCCAGGCTAAATGGGGCTTTGAGCAACCTGATCTAGTCGGAAGTGTCCTTGCCCATGGTGGGGGGGGTGGAAGTAGCTGATCTTTAAGGTCCCTTCCAACCTAAAACATTCTATGATTCTATGAATTTGCTATCAAAAGTAGCACCTACTAGGTTTGAGTGTTATCTGAGTACACTGAACTTTTATCTATTTCTGACCCTAAAATCTGAATTAAATGATCCATTGAATTCAGCCAGCTGTTAGCCAGCCTCCTTTGAAGCCTAAATGCCATGAACTGATTTTTCACTCTTAATTCTTGAAATTTTTAAGACCACAAATCTCTTAACTGAGCATGACTTCCAGTGGCCAATATTTTAAAAAAGTAACCAGCAAGAATACCAGCTATGTTTCTTTTTCTGTCATTAGGAACTAGCACTGCTGCAGTTGGCATGATGACAGAGCACCCACAAAACTGTTTGATTATTCAGGAACATTTGCAGCTTTAACATATATAATTAAATTCTTCAATTTCCAAAAAGAAAGTCCCTAATGAATTCATTACCATATATGTGGGTGGACCTCCCAATACAATCTCTACGAGAACTGCATCCCATGGCAGTCCATTAAATATGTGCTTTATTAAAGGTCTTCAAAGGACTTGCAGAAATAGAAATAGATGCTTGACCCCCATTTAAACTGGATGGAAGATCTCGGTTATTTATGTGTTATTTGTGTACTGCAGTGACTGTGTTTGGAATAAGACTCGCACAACTGGAGTGCT